>CM031703.1:19229359-19389882 GCA_018466805.1 Hippocampus abdominalis | reverse complement strand
GTTTTTGGAATGTGGGAGGAAACCGGAGCACCCGGAGAAAACCACGCAAGCCCGGGGAGAACATGCAAAACTCCACACAGGGAGGCCGGAGCTGGGATCGAACCCGGTACCTCTGCACTGTGAAGCCGACGTGCTAACCACTGGGCTACCGGGCCGCCCCAGTGCAGATGTACGGGGTTCAATTCCAGCTGCGGCCTCCCTGTGTGGAGTTTGCATGTTCTTCCCGGGCCTGCGTGGGTTTTCTACAGGTACTCCGGTTTCCTCCCACATTCCAAAAACATGCAGGGCAGGCTGATTGAACACTCCAAATTGTCTGTATATGCTCTAATAATGCATGATAATGATCTCTCTGACTAGTTCTTAAAATATTTCCTAATGTATTTTTATTGGTCTTTTACTTTATTTCAACATCGTTAGTTCTCAATTTGATAAACGATTTATATAAGTTATTTTCCTTTTTATATGCGTTGTATCTACCCCGGTCAAGGACGACGCCTCGAACTGATCCAAAAATCTTTATTTTGTGGAACACCGTGAAACAAAACATTTCAAACAACAATCAACATTACAATAATCTCTTTGGCAAGGTGTTAAGTAATATGCAAAAGATACAGGCTCCCAGTGATTATTTTACAGTTTACCGCCACGAGTCCCAGGGACTCGCTGATCAAAAAGTATGAGTCCCATTATGCATTTAGAGAGTCCCAAATTTCGAATTCTGAAATGGTCTACTTATTCAATTGCAACAGCAGATCTTTTGGATTGATGAGGTTGCAGTCACTGTCTTCATGGGTGCTCTCTGATGTGGAGCATTATTGCGTGTCGAGCATCACATGGCACAACTCCTTGCACCACTCACGAAATCTCGAGACATGAATGGCCATTACACAGTACCGGAGTACGTTGCAGAACTTCTCTGCTGACAAATGGCCTGCCACAGGATTTCCATGGAGCAGCTTGAGGACTTCTTCCTGCAACTCTTGGGGTATGATAACCTGGTGACTGCAGACTTGGATTTTGGGTTATGATTTCCGACAGAGTAGCTCTTGGTGAAAGGTGAGCCTTCTGTATTCATGCCAGAGTGACTTCTCAGAATCTCCAGAATCAGAATCAGAATCATCTGGCCAGTATGTAAACACACAAGAATTGACTCCGGTATAACACCTGCATTAGTATCATCATAAACAAGGACATGACAAATAGTATGAAAGGACATTTCGTAATGTAGTGAACCGTAGTGCGGTAGTACCACCCAGTGACAACTGTGAGACAAAGTGCAAAGTATTAAGCAGAGCTAAAATGATCAGTGGTAGAATACAATACTATAACAGTTGGTGCAGAAAATCATTGAACCGTTTTAAAGTGACCAGTAGCAGTATTTGTGTACAAGAAGTGTGCAATTATGCAGATGTCCTTGAGCGCTTTAAAGTGTCTGGGCGTGGTGGAGTATAAATCATTGACTGTTTAGGAGTTAATGGCTAGAGGGAAGAAGCTGTGTAACTGCTGGATTTGGTGCGCATGGATCGGAAGCGCCTGCCTGAGGGGAGTAGCTGGAAAAGGTGGTGGGCAGGGTGCGGTGGATCCAGTAGGATTTTCCGTGCCCTTGTTTTGATTCTTGCAGTGGTATTAAGTGTATTAAATTGTGCTCAGAGAGACCCAATGCTGCGCGGGCGATCGATCGGTATGAATTTTTGATTGTTGTATAGCAGTGGTCAAGAATGTTGCCTTCTCTGGTGAAACAGTCGATGTGCTGCTTATATCTGGGAAGTTCACGGTTAAGATGTGCTCTATTAAAATCGCCCAAAATGATCAGGGGTGACTGTGGATATTTTAGTTCGAGTTTGTTTACTTGGTCAGCTAGCGTTTGTATCGCCGTGTTAGCATTAGCTTGTGGCGCAATGTAAACACCGACTAGTAAAAAGGAGGTGAACTCACGTGGCGAGTAGAATGGCTTGCAGTTTAAAGACAGCGACTCCAGGTCCGGGCTGCAGTGTGCGTCGAGCTTCGTGACATCAGTGCACCATTCTTTGTTGATATAGAAGCAAATCACACCACCTTTCGATTTCCCTGATAGCTCCAAGTCGCGGTCGGCTCGAATTAGGCGGAAGCCGGGGAGATGTAGCACGGAATCCGGGTGGCGGTCACTGAGCCAGGTTTCAGTGAAGCAGAGCGCAGCAGAACGTGCAAAGGTTTTGTTGGTCTTTGTGAGGAGAAGAAGTTCATCCATCTTGTTTGGCAGAGATCGTAGATTAGCAAGATGGATCGATGGCAGCGGGGTCCGAAATCCACGCTGTCGTAGCTTGACTAGCACGCCGGCTCGCTTCCCCCTCCTCCGCCGGCGGTTCCATGCTGCGTACAGCGCGGCCGCTCCGCTCGCGATTAGCTCCGAAAAACCTTGTGGATTTTCGTGTGCTGGTGAAAAAAGTCAGAGCGTAGACTCCCCAATGCTAAGCAACTTTTCCCTCGTGTAAGTAAGCCGCGTAGGGTCGCCAAAAACGAACGAAAATGACAAAAACAGGGATAATACTAGGGAGCGTGTAACAGAGGTTGCAATACCGGTCGGCGCCTGATGTGTGTATTATTCCAAAAAACTAAATGGATCAAAATATGATGTACTCATATGGCATAATGAATACAGCATACCACAAAATCAGAGTATTTTTTCCAATCTCACACTGCAAAAATTAATTTACTGGGATAATTAATACAGGTAAGTATTGATGTGCCTTGACATCCTCTTCCCAAGACGATGCATGTGTAATCTACTATCAATTTGACAAGAGAATCTACCACAAGTCATCATTAGTTCGACCAGCAGTTAACATTAGCATTACTACACCTTGTGACGAATGTTTTAATCCTAAAGTTACCATGCTACAACTAGTAAATTATAGAATAACCAATACTGTTTCATATTATTCATAGCGATTAGCCGAGAGATCTAATGACCAACTTGCCTCGTAATCGTGCCTCGCGTCGTATCTCGCTCTCGTGCATACATCACAGGTGAGTTTAGTGAAACGCCCTTCGGACGATTCATACGAAAAATCAGACTGGCATTCCCATTTCTTAAATGCCGTAATTAGTAGACCTTTGTGAGTTTTTTCGCCGCCATCTCAAACTTTCATTCGCACGATTCCTCAGTTTGCGGAGTAAAATAACAAACAACTAGCTTCGCACATAACGTTATCTGACTTTGTTTGCTTAATAATGACACAAGTCATGTTGGCGTTTGACTGATGCTTTAGGAGCATGAATGGCAACTGGCAACAACAGTAGCAAGCGGCACCTTGCCTCTTGGGTTATACCATTTGAACTAGAACGGGGGGTGGGGGGGATAGTCCCCAAACAACTTTTATAGTCAAACGATTTTTCGGTACAGTACTGTCAAAATGACGCCACGGAAACGACACGCTACCGGAAACGACACGCTCCGGTAACGACAGTTACCGTGAAATCCTCAGGCCTGTCGTAGATTTTGTTTTTTTTGACTGAGAAATTTCCTTGCGTCCCAAAACGCACATTACAGTGAAACTCCTCTCGAACGAAACCTACATGGGCGAAAATACCCCCTATTGTGAAAAAATCTTCATGCATTAACACCATTCCCATTCTCCTGCCCCCCATACGACGAAAAAAACCTGTTGCGTTATACGAAATCATTTTCTTTGCTCCTGCCTCGCGAAAACATTCACTACAACGAAGTATAATCCAATCTACTGCTTCGTTGGAAGCGGCAACAGCAACCACCACACTGCTTTACATCGGGGGTGTCCAAAGTCGGTCCTCAAGGGCCGCTGTCCTGCCTGTTTTCCAGCTCTCCCAGGAGGAGAAACACGCCTGATTCATATCATCAGGATTGTTCTAATGCTGCTCCAGAGCTGGTTGATGAGCTGATCCTTTGAATCAGGTGTGTTACAGCTGGGTGAGCTGGAAAACAGGCAGGACAGCGCCCCTCCAGGACCGACTTTGGACACCCCTGGTGTAGATGCTTTAGCTCGATCCGTGGAAGATAGCGTGGAATGCATCCGATTAGCGTAAATTGCTTATGGCTCGACGGACATTCAAATAAACGAACGTTTCCTCGAATGCTTTACTTGTTATCATGCTAAAAAGCTTACGCTAACTGGAGCGCTAATTAGAGAGAAGGCGAGTTCCATCGCGCTAACTATGGCCATCGAGGACTACGAAGCGTAGGTTGGTTTAAAAGTTCATTGCATGACATTAGCTGAGCAACGCTGTCTTGGGTGGCGATTGAGGGGAGGTTGAGACAGTGAGATAGTGGATAGAAAAGCCACTGGGTCCAGGAAGTACAGTATCTGTTATTGTTCGATTCAGACGCAGCATGAACGTTGCATTGCAAAAATGGCTACAAAACGGACCTTTGGATGTCAAGCAGCTCAGACAAGAAGCGCTCTGACGCTGGAAGAGAGGGTAAAAGTGATCAAAATGAAAGACGGGGGAAGCAAAATAAAAGACTTATCCAAGAAATTGGATAATGTCTGTAAGTGAAAGTGAATGCTGATCGTAAATTTCGCAATTTCTTTCCCTTTTTTTCTTTCTACACTGACTATATGAAGTGTCAAATAAGGTGTGCTCATACTTATGCACTATTGGAATGAAAATAAAGAGTACACATATGATTGTGTGTGCGTGTACACATACGTTTGTGTGTGTGTGTTTGTGTGTCTGTGTGTTTACATCTGAGGTCAAATTGCTACAGTGAAAAACCCCCTGTTGTGAAAAATTCTTGCTGCAAACATGATTTCGTTGTAGAGGAGTTTCACTGTATTTGAAAATGTGCGTCCCGCGGGAAAATTATGCGTCTAGGACGCAGGACGCAGAGATAACAAGATGGCTGCATATTGTGTGCACCTTGTTAAACCGAAAGTAGATAAACTGAAATAATGTTGACCAGACGGTATCGTTTCTTTCTTTCTCTCTCTCTCTCTCTCTCTCTCTCTCTCTCTCTCTCTCTCTCGCAATTTGTCTTCTCGATCTTTCTCTCTAATTCCTCGCTATCCGTGACACGTGACCCGGAAGTGATCCTTGACATTCATTCATTCATCTTCCGAACCGCTTCATCCCACGCGTGGGGTGCTGGAGCCTATCCCAGCCGTCTTCGGGCAGTAGGCAGGGGACACCCTGAATCGGTTGCCAGCCAATCACAGGGCACACAGAGACGAACAACCATTCACGCCCCCACACTGACACCTAGGGACAATTCAGAGTGCTCAATCAGCCTGCAATGCATGTTTTTGGAATGTGGGAGGAAACCGGAGCACCCGGAGAAAACCCACGCAAGCCCGGGGAGAACATGCAAACTCCACACAGGGAGGCCGGAGCTGAGTGATCCTTGACAAAACATGCCAAATAATGTATTAAGAGGATTTAAAGAAAAAACAAAAATGAAGGTTCACATATAAACATAAAACACTTTACAAATCAACAACATCAAATAAATTATATTTTCATGTCATGGCAACCAATGACTCAATATTGGCGGCAGTTACATGTGTTTTCCATACCTTTGTTATCAATGGCTTAATTGGGTTTCTGGAGACTTGAGTTAATGGAAAATGTTTATCATATATGGAGATTATGGTAGACTGAAATGCTTCATATGCAGTATTTGGGTCTTCGTTTGGACCAGTTTTGTTTTTCTAGGTCTAGCTTAAAAGCAGCGATGGAGCTTTGTGTTTTTAGTCTTATTCTGATATGTGAGCTGTTGGTTTTGTTTTTCTATCAAAATAACTATGGAAAACTGCAAAGACAGGTAGATGGTCACTTATATCATTAATGAGAAGTCTACTTTCCATTTGATGGTCAATCTTTGCGTCAAGACACGATCCTGGTGTTCTATAGATGCATTTTATGATGACATTTGATGCCTTTTTATTTTGTATTTCAATAGTTAGCCACGTTCTCTATTGTGCTTGTCAATCTCTCACTGTTGCTGCATTAAGAGCTTTGTCTACATATATGCAACCCCCTCGTTTTTTGTTTTCCCTATTTGTTGCAAACATTTCAGATCCTTCTATTTTCATTTCACTTGTTTTTTTTCATCGTCAAGCCAAGTTTCTGATATGGCAATTATTTTACATTTATTGAATTTAGTCAAGTATTCTTTGATTTTAGTTTTTTTGTTTTTATTGATACTTCTACTCTTGAAGTGTATTACTGAAAGTGCATTTCCAGTTCTACAGTTGTGTGGAATTGTCCGTCCATGTAACACTGAGAGTTTGTAATGCTGTGATTATTATTGAAGAAATGATTGTCCGGGCCCAAATTGTTCTCAGGGTCAGGGCTTTTAATTTTGGGAGTTCATTTCTTTTTTTAATGCACGGCCTCTGTAAAGTCTTTGTTAATGTAGGTTTTGGAGCCTTTTAAGTATTTTTAAGTATTTTGTTCTCTGTGGGGGGGCAAAACCAGCCAGTCTTGATTGAGTATGAAAAAGATGAAAGCCTCATATGGGAGTATTTTGCATATGAGGCAAACAAACATGGCAAACCAAAAGACCTTGACTGACTGTGTGCAAACAGTGCTTCAAAACGGTGGCGGCCAAGTGAAGCGACACGACGATTTTGACAAAACACCTCAACGACCAGCACCCTGGCCTTCATTCCGAATTCCAGCAGGTAAGCAAAGCTCTCGTTTATCCTTGGCCTTATTGTATTCAACCAATTAATGATGTGAGTCTGGCTGATGGCCAGAATTATTCCGCGATTGGCTTTATGCTGAGTCAATGTTGTTTGTTTTGTTGTTAGCTGTGGGCCCACGGTTCGCTTTATGAATGTTATTATTAGCCATGAGGCACCGGCCCATGGCGAGGAGCCTTGAGATTGATAGCGCGACTCACGTATTGTGTCTAAAAGATGCCGGCTGAAGCAGAGAGAAGTGGACCTGCAACTAAACCAAAAAAAAAGCCACAACCCGCTCTTCCACTGCTATGATTTTTTTTTTTTTTGACCCAAAGTCTGGTGAAGCTACCCAACTATAGAGCTCTTTCATGGCTGTCACACTACATCTTGTTATGGAGCCCTGGGACATGCACAGTTGGTTGTTGGCCTGCTTTGGTTTGTATTCAGCGCACACAGGGGACACCGTGAGAGAAGCTGAAATAACAAGAATGCATTTGAGCAGCATTACACATGCATGCCAGACTCCTGTGTGGAGTTTGCATGTTCTCCGCGTGCATGCGTAGGTTTTCCCCGGGTACTCCGGTTTCCTCCCACATTCCAAAAACATGCATGGCAGGTGAATGGAATACTCTAAATTGTCCCGAAGTGTGACTGTGAGCGCGAATGGTTGTTCATCGATGTGTGCCCTGCGATTGGCTGGAAACCAGTTCAGGGTGTCCCCCGCCTACTGCCCAAAAACAGCTGGGATAGGCTCCAGCACCCCAGCGACCCTTGTGAGGATAGAGCAGATCGGAAAATGAATGAATGCTCATCTTTTTTGTTTGAAAATATTGTGAGTTGTCGTCTTTTATTGTAACGGTTTCCATTTTGAATGTTGGTTTTGAAATAAATTTTTACTAACATTTTCAGAGTGTGTTTGTTGGTTTTTATTTTTATTTTTAAGGAAACATTTTGTTTTGGTTTATTTTCTGTTTGTGTTTGTATGACTTGATTTCAATAGTGTAAAAATAAAGGTAATGTTATGAATGGAGAGATTGTGAGGGAATTTTCATTCCCACGCTTTCATATTGTTTGACTGCAGTTTTTCATTGTTTCACAAAAGACTTGCTTTTGTGACAGTGCTACCTTAACCAGTCATAGTTGAGGTAAAAGTTTGTAAAATGAATAACTGCAAATAATGAAGTGTGTCCGAGTCTTCATGAGGATCTGCTTGTGCTGAGTGTGCATGAGCAGGTGAGAGAGAAACGGCAGATGCTGTGCCGAGGGTAAAAGGTCGCATCGACACAGCATGGAGCATTGCAAAGTAACTTTTGCTTGAAGCACGATGTTCTGCCAGAATCACTTTCAAGACCTCTTGTGGACAAGTGTTGACAGTTAGCACCACTAAATCATTGCAGCAATATATCCGCTTTGCCGAATGTTTGTCACAGAAAAAACGACACGAACCGTCCGACCAGCTCGTCAGCATTGGAGCGCTCCGCAGATCAGGTCACGTCACGGGGAAAGAAAAAACAGGATCGATGAAGGCAGTGATACAGGGTGTGTATGTGCGTGTGATTGTCTGGTTGTGCGTGCGTGTCAGGCCGCAACAGCTTCGTCAAGGTCTTCTCACGGAGACAGTCCTGGCTTATCAGTCAATGGCCGAGAAGGAGGGGGTGATGGTAGGGCACTAGCTTCCATGCATACGTTCTTCCAGGGGAAAGGTCAAGATAGCAGATGTTTTGGGAACGGCTGCCAACAATTCCAGACAGCCTTGAGTCCGTGGTCTGTGTCTCTTCAATGGCGCGGATCAGCCGAATCCGCGATTGCTTTTGTAAGCGCGGATACCAACTTCTCCAAGTTGTTCTCCATCTTGCAAAGATGTTCCAAAACCGCATCCATTTTGTGGTTGAGCTCAGTCACTGCTTGAGTCTGAGTGTTAGACATCCGCGCCGTGCCATCCAAAAAGACCGGCAGCTTCTTCACTTCCAATAAAGCCGCTCCCGTCGGTTTAATTTTACGATGGATCAGGAATCACCAAACAGCAGCATACCTGCTATCAGAAGGCCGATAATGTAGATGTCTTCCACCTCCTCAACGGACAGTATTGACAGGCACACCATTCTCCACTTCCTCCAGGGATCTAGGGTGTACCCGGGAGCAAATTTCCCCGAGGGGCAAGCAGGCTCCCCACTGCCTGCTCTTCTCGTCGAGAAAATTTTGTCGATTGCATCGAGAGACCAGCCAACCAATTCCATGGTTTGTTTTTCGGATGAAAATACGGCAGGAGCCTCGGAAAGTCAGAGAAGACAGCACATAGACTGAGTGGCGAGCAAGGGGAGGGGGGCGGGAGGGGATACTGGAGCAGAGCAAAAAAGCGTCCGCCTTCGTCGAGAGCCAAGCAGTAAAAAAAAAATGAACATGTCATCTCAAAGGACTTCCCTGCATCAATAAAAATAAATCCAACTTGATTGAGAGCAGGTGTGGCAGATGTTCAACCCATGTTCCGCCAGGTCAAGATTGCTGATGAACACATTGACTTGTTGAGGTTTTTATGGTGGCCAATATCCTGACGCCAGCCAGGATGGACATGACAATGCCAGCTACACCAGAATCCAAAGTAGAGAAAACACTGAAACTACATGCTGCAAGGAGAACTGCTGTAATGGCAATTTGACATATCACAGCGCTAAATTGAAGTAACTGTTCGTACTATTGAATGCCGACGAGTTATTTTGCGGATAAGCAAAGTTCCTGCCCATGCACTATTCTGTACTCTGTGTAGCTGCTGAAAATGCTGATTGCGCTGGCCTTCACCAACTCCCAACAAGATAAAATGAGAGCGCAAGACGCGGAAAGGGAGAAGGCTCCCTTGACAGATCTGTGAACCGTGTCCCTCCATGTTCATTTTCTTTTCTTTTTCTTTCTTAAATAAATCTCATCATTTTTTATAAACACTTTTGTTGTCTTGGTTTCCCTGGACAAGACAATCTGGCACCCCAGATGGGACCTCGAGTGGTTGCTTGAGGGGGAGACGGACGAGAATTGGACTACACAACCTTCTTCACAAAAAAAAAGACGAAGAACTCTGTCCTTGTAAATTCGAGATGGGGGGATTCCCGTCCGGCTCCCTGAAAGCTTCCCTCCGAGGACTCGACGAACTCAATCCGTCCTTTGACACTGTAAATCTGATTTAAAAATTCATGACAAGTGATGATGTGAATATATTATAAATTTGAAGATGAGATTTTTTTTTTTTTACATTTGTGTGTGTGTGTGTGTGTGTGTGTGTGAGAAGACTGAACGATTGCCTGCTCCAATTCTTATTGTTGAGTAGGGTTTTATTTTGTTAGCTCCGATCTTTTGTCGTCGAGCGATTGTCTGCTCCAATTCTTATTGTTGAGCAGGGGTTTTATTTTGTTTTTGGCTCTGATCTTTTTTTCGTCGAGCGCTTGCCTTCTCCAATTATTATTGTTGAGCAGGGGTTTTGCTTCTTTTTTTTTGGCTTCGATCTTTTTCATCGAGCGAGGCCTGAGAGCGCTTTGATATGCTGACACCACAAAGGTCTGCCAGAACTCCGGCAGCTTCGTGGTCGTGGCGGTATGGGGGCGATGTGGCTGAGGAAGACACATTTTCATCCACTGCTCAAAACATATTCGCCGCCGGGGTCACCAATGAGGCACTGATAATGGAGTACACACAACTGAGTGTAAACACGTCTTTATTCCATCACTGCGAACAAGTAAATCTGAAGCATTGCAAAATTGCGCCAAAACATGAATGTTAACATGCCCCCAACAGCCTGTCTGCTGGTGAGAGGCATCGTTCTCATAAGCATAACTTCGAACCCCTGGTTCAAAACTATATTTCACTGTAGAGTCCTTGGATATTTTGTCCTGTATTTCTCAATTCAGGATTCATGCTTCAATCTGTTCAAAGAGAACGCAAGGCCAAGTGGAAGTTTGAAATGAGCAACCAAATACAAGTAGTAAAGATCGGCCATCAACCAGACGGTCGACAGCAGCGGTGTCAAACATACGGCCCGCGGGCCGTAACCGGCCCCCAAGGAGGTTCGATCATTCCAGCAGGATAATTTAAAAGTGGAAAAATGCATAAAAGACAAGGAATGAATATTTTTAATAACGTGCAATTCATGGAGTATCCGCTAGGGGACACACTGATTTGATCAGAGTAGAAGACAACATTGTTTTGATCAGAGTAGAAGACAACATTGTTTTGATCAGAGATACCTTGAACAGTGTATAGTCACAATTTTTTAAAATCCATTTCAAAATGTTGAAACTTAATTTTTAAACGTGTGTATGTGATTGTGTGTAGGTCTAGGGGAGTGCAATGTATTTATATACTTTTTTTATACTTCACGATGCACTTGGGGGGGAGGCTCCTGAAAAATCTCGTTGTAACAAGTGTGCAATGACAATAAAGTATTCATTCATTCATTCATTCATTCAAGACAACAGCAGCCTCAGTCTGTCACTGAGATGGACACAACACAGCAGACACTATCAAGGACATGAGAACACTTGATTCTTCACACATTTAACAGAACTCTCCGAAGTTTGTAAGGTGTAGGCAGGGATTCAATTTAGATTTTATATGCACTTGTGTAAATGGTTTAAAAATTCCTTTCTTTGTAAATCTCATTGAATCTTAAAGTGCATTACTATATTTTTCAAGACCATTTGTTAAAGTTTTGTGCCTTTGTTCAATCAGTGGGTTCAGTTGCAATGCATATATGTGAATGATCCATCCATCCATTTTCCGAACCGCTTGATCCTCACTAGGGTCGCGGGGGGTGCTGGAGCCTATCCCAGCCGTCTTCGGGCAGTAGGCGAGGGACATCCTGAATCAGTTGCCAGCCAATCGCAGGGCACACAGAGACGAACAACCATCCACGCCCACATTCACACCTAGGGACAATTTAGAGTGTCCAATCAGCCTGCCACGCATGTTTTTTGGAATGTGGGAGGAAACCGGAGCACCCGGAGAAAACCCACGCAGGCCCGGAGAACATGCAAACTCCACACAGGGAGGCCCGGAGCTGGAATCGAACCCGGTACCTCTGCACTGTGAAGCCGACGTGCTAACCACTGGACTACCGGGCCGCCTATATGTGAATGATAAAAGTAAATTGCACATTTGTCTAAGGAAATCTAAGGTGCTTCATGAAATGTTTTGTAAAAGAGATGTTCATTCCATTTCAACATTTTCCAAAAGTTCTTGTGCTTCTTTAGACCAAAACAAAGGAAAGACATGTTATTTTGGTTATTTATAGCAGACTATGGCATAATTTTAATGGTCCGGTCCACTTGACATCTACCGAGGCCATACGTGGCCGACAATGTGAAATGAGTTTGACACCCCTCTAGCTTTGCAGCCGCATCTCGCCCTGAGCAACAACTCTCTCCCAGTTCAATTCATGATGCAACCACCATTTCTGAGGGCAGAGTGAGTCCTGTCACTGAGAGGCTATCCGCATGTGACAGTTTAGAGACATTTGTGCCCCTTCCAAATGATCCTGCTCTTATTTTTGTGAACGTTTTTGAAACATTAACATCAACAACAAGTTATTTTGTAAAACAAAGCAAAACTGCCAAATACTCAGATATTGTTCATTTGTGTCAGGGGGCCTGGGGGTTGGGGGGGGATTTCAAAGCATTTATGCTTTGTGTTCGTGTATTTGAGTTAGTTTTTCCACTGTATGTACTCTTGCAAGTATTTTTTGCATATATTTTTGTTCAGTCCACCCTGCTTCTCCTGCTTCCCTGATTGTATGGGGTCCTCTACCCTCATGCCAAATCATGACATCACAAACAATAAAAGAGAGAGGAAATCACAGTTAGCAGGAAATACTTCAAACAGTATCCTCCATTCTTTCTCTCAAGAGTCAGAACAGACCCAACAACAAAGGAGGTAGTACATCACAGTAAGGGATAAACTCCTCTGCGAATTCCTCTTCAGTGAAATCTAGTTTTGAACAACAGGTACAAACATTTTTGAAATTATGTTCTTATGTATTCCTTTAAAACACAGGTACATGAAATTTTCAGTCTTCTAACTTGATAGACAAGGACTGATAAATATTGTAGTCATTATGTGAAAACAGTGGATATGAAAGGGAGAAATCTAAAAACACAGCTTTAGGTCGCTTTTTTTTTCCAAATGAAGTTTCACCAATAGATGTCGCCCTTGGCCCTATGAACCTCTCAAAATCCTCTGCGTTGTCCTTGCTCACAAAACAACTTTGTCTCGTAACATTCTTTTTAACTATCATAGCGTAATAAATTTGCAGGTCACAACTTTTCCACAACTGTTTTTGGTGAGCGTGTACAACGCACTCACCACTAGCATTTCTTGAGGTACAGCAGGGTTTTTTTTCGGACTGGAGAAAGGCCTATACTGAGGCCAAGAGTTTTACGTCGTCAATTAAGGAAATAAATCGAACGATTGACTGAAATGTGTAAATTTGGTTTTTCTGATTATTGCATGACTGGAGTGCATGTAGACGCATCATCTAAACATGGCTGTGATTATTGTGGTCCTATAAACATGGCTGTAACACAATAAACAATTATTTCAAACATTGACTGACCTGAACTGACCTTCGAACCAGCACTGCCTCCATCGAAAGCCAGCTAGTTTACCACTGCACTACCAGTGACTGTGAATGGTAGTGCACTTTGATCATACAGAATGCAACCTAAAGGAGTTTCCCAAAGAAACCATAGCTAAGTTTGTGAAATTCAACTGGCGCAGCAAGCACCGAAATCCAGTGAGGTTACCAGTACACTACCAGTGACTGTGAACGGCAGAGCTTTTCAGTCATATATGACCCAACATAATGGGGCTTTTCCAAAGAAAAAATTAACGGGGTGTTTAAAATTGTATTTTCACACGATACTGAACAGGTTTTGAACCTGTGCTGACTGCACCGAAAGACTGTGGTTTTACCACTACACTACCAGTGAATGTGAATAGCACAGCACTTTTATCATACAGGATGCAACCTATAGGAGTTTCCGAAAGATACATAACTAAGTATGTGAAATTTCATTTTCACACGTCACTGAGCGGGTTTTGAAACAGCACTGCCCCCATCGAAAGCCAGCTAGTTCACCACTACTCTATCAGTGACTGTGACTGGAAAGGCACTTTAGTCATATATGACGCAAAATATTGGGGTTTTCCCATGGAAAACTGTAACCAAGTGTTTGGTGCTGTATTTGCATACGTCACTGCGCGGATATTGATCCAACTCTGACTGCCCCCTTAGCCTGCGAGTTTACCACGAGACTACCAGTGACTGTGAATTGCAGGGCACTTGTCATACTTGACGTGACATATTGGGGTTTTCCCAGGGAAAAAAATTACCAACTGTTTGGTGCTGTATTTTCACATGTCACTGAGTGGGCTTTGATCCCATGTTGCCTGGACAGAAAGCCTGCAATTTTTCCACTACACTGCCAGTGACTGTGATTAGCTGTGCACTTTGGTTATACAGAATGCAACCTATGGGGGGTTTCCAGAGAGGAAGGCAACTCAGTTTTTGAAATTTTATTTTCACACATTACTGAGCAGGTTTTGAACCAGCACTGCCTGCACAAAAAGCCTGTGATTTTACCACTACACTACCAATGACTGAGAATGGCAAAGCACACCACTTTTGTCATACATGATGCAACCTATCGAGGGGTTTCCCAAAGAAAAAGTATCTGTTTAAAATTCTATTTTCACAGGTCATTGAGCAGGTTTTGAACCTGCGCCTCCTGCGCCGAAAACCTGCGAGTTTACCACTACACTACCAGGGAGTGTGTCTGAAATAGCACTATGGTTATACACGATACAACCAATAGGGGGTTTCCCAAAGAAAGGTAACTCAGTGTTTAAATTTTTTTTTTACAGGTCGTTAAGTGTTTTGAACACGCGCCACCCGCACTGAAAGCCAGGGAGTTACCATTACACTACCAGTGACTATGACTGGCAAGGCACTTTAGTCATATATGACGCAACATATTGCGGTTTTCCCATGGAAAAACAACCTATTGTTCAGTGCTGGAATTGCACACCAGGAATTGATCCAACACTGACTACCCACAAAGCCTGCGAGTTTACCACTAGACTACCAGTGACTGTGAACTGCAGAGCTTTTTGGTCATATATGACACAAGGTAATGGGGTTTGCCCAAAGAAGATATTAATTAAGTGCTTGAAATGTTATTTTCACAAGTCACAGAGTGGGTTTTGAACCCCCTTTCATGCACCGAAAGACGGCGAGTTTACCACTACACTACCAGTACTGTGAATTGCACCTCACCTCGGTCATACATGATGCAACCTATCAGGGGTTTCCCAAAGAAAAATTAAGTAAGTGATTTAAATTTTTCGGAGAAGCTGATTGTCAATCCTAAATCGATCAAGGGGGGCGCCGAGATCTTCCCCCAACTTCTGGTTGCTCTGTCGGAGTTCCTTGATGTAGTCACAGGCTGTGGACAATATTCCCCCTTTACTCTAAGACAAAATGGGAACAGTGATTAGTTAACATCCCCGTGTTACCTTAATCATGTTATAAAGTGAATTTTATAGCCTTCATGCTGTATTTCACAGCGAACATTTGTCCCTTTTTAAACAAACTGGGATACCTCAACTGAACCTAGAAATTCTGAACGGACTGAATGGAGCATTGAACAGAACCCAGCACACCTGTCCCGTCTTGGTGTAATCAATGTTGCAGTCTGGTATTGTCTTCGACAGCTGCACGATCCAGTTATTGATTTTGTCCCGACGTCTGCGCTCAACTGGGGGGAGAGATGGCAGCAAGTTTTCTCGATCAAACTGACTTCCTCTTGTACTATATAAAGTGCCGGTAAAAATTTGTAACCTTCGTTGTGCTGCGCACGGCGTTTCTCATCCCTGGAACCACGAGGAGCCTCTTGTTTTCTAGGAACCACATCATATCATAAGATGATGGGTAATTATGCTTAAATTGTGGTAAATAATAATATATAAGTACGCTATGTATGGTTGAGTGCGAGGTGCAATTGTCCTTTGACTGGATCCTGTCAAAACCTCCTGGGGTGACATCATTACATAAAGCTGCCCTGTAAAAAATAAATAAATTAAAAAATTATAAGATTCAAGGAAGGACGGACCAGGTGCAATTTTGCGAATATTTAATGTTTTGGAACACGTGTCAATTATTATTTTATTGCATTCTTTTTTTTTAGGTATACGTATCTGACTGAGTTTGGTTACCCGTGGGTGTAGTCTGGCTGAGCAACGTGTCAGATGCCTGCACTGTGGTCACCATGGTCCCCGTTGTGGCGTCAGCGATGCTGGCAGGATAGTATGTGTACTGTGTCTCAGTGGTGCCATCTCCTTCAAGACCTTCTGACTGGGAGAAGACAGCCTGGGGTCCAAGAAACATTGATTAGAACACAAAATTCTTCTAATGTGGTCAAACGGTCAATGAACCGCACCACTGGACAATCAATTCATTGTATGTCCAGTCACAGCGTGTGATGCATTTCAGTCTACCATAATCTCCTTATATGATAAACATTTTCCATTAACTAAAGTCTCCAAAAAGTACAAAGACGCAAGTAAGCCATGGATAACGAAAGGCATAGAGAACGCATGTAAAAGAAAAACAATTTATATAAATTGTTTATAAAATTGAGAACTAAAGAGGCAGAAAGAAAATATAAAAATAAATTAGTAAATATCATAAAAACTCGTAAGAGAGACCATTATCAAGCACTATTAGAGCAGAATAAAAGCAACACACAAGAAATATGGAAAATACTTAATCAAGTAATCAGAAATAGTCCTAAAAAAGTGAATTATCCAGAGTATCTTATAAAAGGCAAAAATACTATAATTGAAAAAACTGCAGAAATAGCAACTGAATTTAATGAGTACTTTGTCAATATCGGCAGCAACCTAGCAAAACAAATTCCTGATCCAACAAACATGTTTGAAATAGATAGATACGTGGAAAAAAACTCTTCCACAATGTTTTTTACCGCTGTAAAACAAGAAGAAGTATCAAATATTGTAAGAACTTTTAAAAATAAAAAGTCAACTGACTGCTTTAATATTGATATGACAATAATAAAACAGATTATAGAATTTGTAGTGCAACCTTTCACGTACATATGCAACCTGTCATTTAAAGCCGGTATCTTTCCATCAAAAATGAAAATTGCTAAAGTTATTCCAATTTATAAAAGTGGAGAAATTATAGACCAATATCATTACTACCACAATTCTCAAAAATATTAGAAAAACTATTCTCTAGCAGACTTGATAGCTTTATACAAAAACATGCGCTGTTAAGTGAAAATCAATATGGCTTTAGGGAAAAACGGACCACCTCAATGGCAGTTATGGATTTTGTGGAAGCAATAGCCACTAACATAGACAACAAAGAATTTACTGTTGGGATTTTCCTAGATCTAAAAAAAGCATTTGACACAATAGATCATAGTATATTCCATCCATCCATTTTCCGAACCGCTTGATCCTCACTAGGGTCGCGGGGGTGCTGGAACCTATCCCAGCTGTCTTCGGGCAGTATGCGGGGGACACCCTGAATCAGTTGCCAGCCAATCGCAGGGCACACAGAGACAAACAACCATCCACGCCCACACCTAGGGACAATTTAGAGTGTCCAATCAGCCTGCCATGCATGTTTTTGGAATGTGGGAGGAAACCGGAGTACCCGGAGAAAACCCACGCAGGCCCGGGGAGAACATGCAAACTCCACACAGTGAGCCCGGAGCTGGAATCGAACCCGGTACCTCTGCACTGTGAAGCCGACGCGCTAACCACTGGACTACCGGGCCACTCATAGTATATTATTGAATAAATTAGAGCGATATGGTATTAGAGGTGTAGCTTATAAATGGATAAAAAGCTATCTAGAAAACAGGTATCAGTATGTGCAGTTCAACAATAAAAAACATGAATCAACTGAAAATTACTCATGGAGTTCCTCAGGGGTCTGTGCTTGGTCCAAAACTATTCATCTTATATATAAATGATATCTACAAGGTCTGAAAACAATTTAAATGTGTCCTATTTGCTGATGATACAACCTTCTACTGTTCTGGAATAAATCTGAAACAGCTCCTGACAATCGTAGAAAATGAATTAAACAAACTAAAAACTGGTTCGACAGGAATAAATTGTCACTTAACTTGAAAAATCTAAATTAATTGTTTTTGGCACAAGACCAATCAAACACCAATCTAAAATCATGGTAAACTCAATTGAGATAGAAAGTGCGTATGAAACCAAGTTTCTTGGATTAGTAATAGACTCAAAACTATGTTGGAAGCCACATATCGATAACGTAAAAAGAAAAATAGCCAAAACCATAGGGATCCTCTACAAAACCAAGGATGTGCTAAATAAGAGGTCTTTGTACACTTTATACTCTTCATTATTATTACCGTATATGACTTACTGTGTGGAAATATGGGGAAATGCCTGTAAAACAAACACACTCCCTGTTTTAAAACTACAAAAAAAAGCTATCAGAATTATTAATAGATCAAAATATACGGAACCCACAAATCCACTATTTATTCAATTCAACACGATGAAATGTTATGACCTGGTTGACTTTAAAATCGCCTAATTAATGTACAAAGCTCACAATAACCTGCTCTGCCAAAACATTCAGAAGTTTTTCGAAATTCGAGATAGCTGCTATGACTTAAGAGGTACCAACCTATACAAAAAATCCAAAACAAGAACAAACATCAAGCAAAGAAGTGTATCTGTCATAGGTGTTAATCTGTGGAATAATTTCGAAACAGACCTGAAAATGAGTAAATCGCTTCCTGAGTTCAAAAACAAATTCAAGAAAATAGTACAAACAAACTACATCAATCATAGTTAAGGTGATAAATTCTAAACATTAATTAAATATAATAATTAAGTTGATAAATAGAGAAAGGTACTGCAATATCCATTATGAGTACAAGAAAATTGACATAAGAGTACCAGGGTGTGCAAGAATAAAATCCAGATACAAACCAAAAGTAGTAAAAATATCTCGGTCAAGGGTAAAAGCATGAGCTTTTATGGAGACTTCTTCTTTCTTTCTTTCTGTCTTCGTTTCTTTTCTGGTTGATATAAAAAATAATCTATTTATATATAAACACATAACTTGGGGTAGGACTAGATCAGTTTTTTACTTCTTCCTACTCCTTTGAACATATAATTGTGTTGTATGATGACTGATTTCTCTTTTCCTTTTACAATTTTACTTACCTTACTTTCTGTCAATTTATTACTGAGTATGTTTTTATGTTCAATAAACAATAGACAAACAAAACAAACAAATAGAGTTTTCATTAACTAACTATTTTTCAGCGGCGGAAGCCACATTGGAGTAGCTCAGTGGTTACTTCACCGAGAATCAATTCTACCGCAGAATTCGTCTCTTCTCCATCCCTAGAGTGGGATTGAACCATGGGCGCCGCCCAGTGTTTTTGTTCCCCTGTTTTTTCATTCTAAGACCAAAATTACCTTGTAAATTAATTACTTGTTTAGGGCCATCTTCTAACCTCGATACTGATTTATTCCACAATCTGTTTGGGGACTATCCCCACCCCGCCTCGTTCTAGTTAAAATGGTATAACTCAAGAGGCAAGGTGCGGGTTGCCACCGTTATTGTCAGTTGCCATTCATGCTACTAAAGTATCAGTTAAAAGCCATCATGACTTGTGTCATTATTAAACAAACATGGTGTCAGAAGTGATCCTACTCACTACTGTTGTTGATAAGTGCCGTCAGAGCTGTGAGTTTATTGTGTGCGGAACACGCAATTGGAAGTCCAGTGTCGCGACCGTGATAGCAACAAGGCTGACGACATGGCGGCTAATGTTAGCATCCCAGCCCCGGAGGAGATGAAGATGTTGACTGGAGATGTTGCTAACAACGGATAATTTTCGTGCTGAATTTGAAGACTATTCTTTGGCATCCGGGTTGGAAGATAAAGACAAAAGAGTGCAGGCTGCTGCTCTGAGAAGACTTATTGGAGGCGATTGCCGCCATGTGTACAAACATAACCTGAACCTGTCTGCGGCACAACAGGAGGACGTGAAAGAGATATTGGACGCGTTGCAGAATTATTTCAAACCAAAACGGAATGTAATATTCGAGAGATACGTGTTTGGAAACTGCAAGCAGGACGATGGTGAGCCAAATTGATTCATTTGTTACAAGACTGCGGGAGAAGGCCGCTTCATGTCAATACGGAGAGCTAAAAGAAGAGCTGCTACGCGACCGGCTGGTCCTTGGAATCACAGATGAAAATGTGAGAAGACGCCTACATAGGGAGAAAGACCTGACACTAAGATCAGCCATTGATATGTGCAGAGAGGCTGAAATGACAGGTATGAAATTGAAACTCATGACGCCAGAGTGCATTTCAGAGAGTATTCACGTGTCAGACAAGCAACAGCAACGGGGCACACAAGGCATGTATAAACCCAAAGATGGATAGAGAAGAAGGGACATTAATGTTGAGTGCAAATATTGTGGTGGCTCACACAAACGGGGAGCGGATGCGTGCCCAGCATTTGGAAAAACAAGTCGCAAATGTGGGACTTTGAATCACTTTGCAAAAGTGTGCATGAGAAAAGTTCAATCCAACCAGAGAATTAATGTCACAGAAGACGCACAGTTTGATGAAGAACAGGATGACATCTATGCTGCAGAGAGCATTGGTGCTCTACATGGTCAAGGAAAAAAAAGGTTTGTTACCCTCTCATTAAACTAAGCACCCCAGAGATGTCAGTTGGATTTGGGGGCCACGCGCAACGTAATGAGCATCAGAGACAAGAGGAAGCTCGCGCCCAACGTTCCTCTACTCTCAAGCAAGACCAAGCTAGTTTTGTATTCAGGAGAAACGCTTAACTCAATCATGGTTTTTAGAACAGAATGTGTTGTACACTGCAAAAGACATATTCTAGACTTTGAGGTTGTGAGGTGCAAACAAAGCCCCCTACTGTCAGGCTCAACAAGTGTGGAGTTGGGGCTAATGCATTTCACCATTCCAGAAGAACTGAATCTGATAGGGCAGAGCAGCACTGGGCCACTTACCAAGCAGCAACTGGTTGAGTCTTTTTCAGATGTGTTCACTGACCCAGTCCAGGCGCTCCCGGGCGAGGTACATTTTGAGCTTGACAGTTCTGTGACCCCGGTACAAACTTCACCACGAAAAGTCCCAGTGGCCCTCAAAACAGCAGTAAAAGCTCGACTGGATGAACATGAACGCGATGGTCATATTTCCCCTGTGTCTGAGCCAACAGAGTGGATTAGCAATATGGTAATCGTTAAGCAGCCAGAGAAAATGAGGATCTGCATAGACCCCAAGTACCTCAACAAAGCATTAAAACGCTCGCACGACCAAATGCCCACACTTGACGACGTGCTGTACAAACTCCCGAAAGCTCGTGTCTTTGCGCTCGTGGACCCACGGGATGCTTTTCTTCAGTGTAAACTGGACAGAGAGAGCAGCTACATTACGACGTTCTGGACTCCGTGGGGAAGATACCGATGGCTAAAACTTCCGTTTGGCATGTCGGTCGCTCCGGAGGTCTATCAACGCAAACAAGATGAGCTATTGTCAGGGCTTACTGGAATTGAACCAATAGCTGACGACATATTGATTGTCGGGTGCGGGGACACAGATGCTGAAGCAATCAAGGACCACGACGAAAAGCTAATCGCGCTAATGGAAAGATGCAGGGAGATCAAACTGAGACTCAGCCTAAAGAAGCTACAGTTTAAAGTCAAGGAGGTCATGTTTTGTCGTCCGACGGGCTCCAGCCAGACCCAGAGAAGATCAGGGCAGTTCAGGAGATGCCCCACCCCACGGATGTGAAGTCTGTGCAGAGATTTGTTGATTTTGTTACATATCTTGCCAAGTTTCTTCCACGCATGTCAGAAATATGTGAACCCCTGCGAAGGCTTCTAGACAAAGATGTCATGTTTCACTGGCTGCCTAAGCATGATGCAGCTGTTCAGGAAATCAAAAGGCTTGTGACGTCAGCACCACTGTTGAAATACTATGATGTGACAAAGCCTGTCACCGTACAAAGTGATGACAGCCAGAAGGGTCTGAGGTGTTGCCTTCTCCAGAATGGCCAACCAGTTAGCTATGCATCTCGTGCATTAACACAGACTGAACAAAACCACGCTCAAATTGAAAAGGATTGTTTGAGCATCGTATTTGCATGTCAACGATTCCACCATTACCTCCACGGCAGAGAAGAAACATCAGTAGAGACAGATCACAAGCCGCTCATCGCCATCTTCAACAAGCCTCTCCTGTGTGCTCCGAAGCGTCTCCAGAGCATGCTTCTCGCATTGCAAAACTCCAACCTCAAGGTAACATACAAACCGGGCACTGACATGCATATCAGCGATACACTTAGTAGAGCCACAATTCCAGTCAACACGAGCAATGAGGCCTATAATCGGCAGTCTGTGGAGGGCGCAAGACAAGGCTGAAGACATCAATCAAGCAGACTACCTGAACGTCACTAATCAGCGTTTAATCAGAATCAGAATCGCCTTTATTGTCATTGTATAAGATTACAACGAAATTTGGGTGCCACTCCTTAGTGCATTTCGTAAAAAAACTAATAAAAATAAATAGATAAAAAAATAATAAAATAGGATAAAATAACAGTTTGATAAATACACAACACACAACAACAGCAGCAGTAGTGGTAGTTTGGACTGAAGCTTATGTCGCACACAGGATTCATATTGCACATGAAATGAAACGGCTCATATATAGCTCATGATTGCACGAGTGAGGTAGTGAGTTTAGTTTTCAATTTAAAATGCAGTAGCTTTGTTTATATTCTGTGATTATTTATTGCAGTAATGGCTCTCGGAAAAAACTGTCTCTGAATCTGCTTGTCCGGGTTTTGTGTGCTCTATAACGCCGGCCCGAGGGTAACGTGACAAACAGGTGGTTGCTGGGGTGGGATGCATCCTTGATGATGTTGGCAGCTCTGCTGAGATAGCGTGAGCTGGCAATGTCCTCCAGGCTGGGCAGAGAGCAGCCAGTGACCTTCTGGGCCAGATTTATCACCCTCTGTAGCGCTTTCCTGTCTGCTGCTGAGCACCTCGCGTACCACGCCGTAATGCAGTACACCAGGATGCTCTCGATGGTAGCTCTGTAGAACATCACCAGCAGCTTCTCCTCCAGGTTGTTCCTCCTGAGCACCCTCAGGAAGTGGAGTCGCTGCTGGGCTTTCTTGACCACCGCCGTGGTGTTGGCTGACACAAATCAGAGATCACACAGCGAGTGACACCTGTCTTCAAATGTTGAAGGATATGGTCATGGAGGGGTGGCCTGGACACAAGGAGCAGACACCAGGGATGTAGTGGGCGTGGTACGCGGGGGTACGCCGTCCACCCACTTCTCCCGACGCCACATTCAATTTTTATTTCGGTTTTAGCCCTGCACTGTCTGCGGGTTATTGAAATGTTTGTTGATCATTGTTCTAATGCGAGTTATGCTTAATAACGTTGGCCTGTGATTATTTTGGAGTACTAAAACATTAAATTTAACGTTAGTTCAACTGGTGTTGTAGCCTATGATTGATGTTCTGTATGTATATATAGAACATCCCAGAATCGCGTACACCCACTTAAAAAATCCCCCCTACACCACTGGCAGACACCGTTAGCCATCAGAGAGTATTGGTCGGTCAGAGATGAAATCAGTGCACAGAATGGAATACTTTACAAAAGTCAAAGAGTCATAATTCCAAGGTTACTACGGACAGAAATGCTAAACCGCATCCACAACAGTCACATAGGAGGAGATGCATGCTACAGACTGGCAAAAGACACGCTGTGCTGGCCCAATATGCGGGTGGAAATTAAAGATTTTGTTGGCCAGTGCTCAGTGTGCAATGAGTATGCACACAAACAACGACAAGAGACAATGATGTCGCATGCACTCCCCTTTCGGCCGTGGCAAATTTTAAGCATGGACTTATACAGACAAGCAGGGCGAGACTTTCTGATAATAGTGGATCATTACTCCGATTTTTGGGAGATTGAGCAGCTTCCTGACCTCTCAGCGGAAACTACAGTTCTAAAGTGTAAATCACAATTTGCTCACTATGGCCAGCCTGACCGGGTGATCACTGACTGTGGACCACAGTTTGAGAATGACACATTGAGAAGATTTGCAAGAGAGTGGGGGTTTGAACATGTTATGTCCTCACCGAGACACCCCAAATCAAATGGCAAGGCTGAATTGGCTGTGAAAATAGCCAAGAATCTGTGTAAAAAAGCTGCTGATGCTGGCTCTGATCCCTGGTTGGCTGTATTGCAGTGGAGGAATACCCCTTCAGACAACATGGACTACAGTCTGGCTCAAAGACTGATGACCCGTCGCCTGAAAACGCCACTTCCTGTTTCGGAGAGTCTGTTGGAGCCATGCATAGTGACGAGTGTTACGGAGAAGTTGAAGGCTAAGCATCAAACGGCCAAGCTGTGGTATGACAAATCAGCTAGAGAGCTGCCAGAACTAAAAGTCGGCCAACCAATAAGAATGCAGCCTTTGCCTGGAGATCGGACCGGGAGATGGAGAAGAGGTGTGTGTGTCTCCAGCAGGCAGGCCCTCGGTCCTATGTGGTGGATGTGGAAGGCTGTACAGACGTAACAGAGTGGCGCTGAGACCAGCAGAACAAAATATGTCTGAGAGACGAACGGAACAAAACGAGTCTACAAGACCAACAGAACAAAACCTGACACCTCCCAAACCAAAGGAGAGTCAGGGCAGTGACTGTATGAAGGAAGAGGACAAGAGCAAGGACAGGACAAACGGACAAGATGAGGAAAATACACAGATGGACACAAAGGGACAGTACAAGACCAGCAGGGGTCGGATAGTGAAACCACCCCAAAGACTCGATTTATAGAAAAGCTAATATTGTTTATTGTTAATTGTGTTGAATTATAAAAGGGGAGATGTTTGGGGACTACCCCCCCCCCCCCGTTCTAGTTAAAATGGTATAACCCAAGAGCCAAGGTGCGGCTTGCCACCGTTATTGTCAGTTGCCATTCATGCTACGAAAGTATCAGTGAAAAGTGTTAAGGAATTTATTCCTTACTGTGATTTTATTTAGCCCCACTCTAGTTGGCTCTGAAAGAAACAAAGAATGTAGAATGTTGTTGGAGGTTTTCCTGCTCACTGTGTTTACAATCACCTTTAGTGTCCCTCAACCCCCACCACTTTTAAGGCCCCCTCCATAGGACTTGTTTAACATCAAAAGAACAACTGTTATCTCAAGTATCTGTGTTGCAGCTATTGCGGGACTGCGCCTTACTATGAGTACGATTGTTCCCAGTCTCTTTCTTCGCTATCTGTTCGCTCACCCAAAGCAATGTATGTAGTGTTAGATTGTATCTTCTTCCCCCTTGGTCGATTAACGGCTCCTAAGTGTCTCCTGTTGTCCCCCGACCCTTGGGAAAGTCCCTGGTTGCTGTTAACCCCCCTTGGGAAGACCTTTTGTCTCAGGATGTATGCACAGCGGGGGTCTGCAACTTGCCATCACACCAAATGGTGGGTAGTGGTGTTCTGGTCACACCTCACCGCTCCCAACTTCCTCCAGCCACACCGGGTCAGATGACAAGTTACTTTCTTTGTTTCCGGGATTTGCATGAGAGGCGTACCTCCCCGCCTCTCATTATCATATTGTCTCTATATAATCTCATGAATGTGTTTGTCCGGGGCTTCCTGACGAAATCTGAGAATCTCAGGAGCCCGAATCGATTCGTGTTGCATTGTGATAAACTGAGAAAAAGACGACGTGGTGTTGGGTCTTCTTCCACCTTATAGAGAAATAAAAGAACCTGTGTCCAAGGAGGGCAGGAAGGAATTGGACAGCTCCCCTCCTCTACAAATGGCGTCACGAACAGGATTTCTCTGGAATAAGACCAACATCGGTTTCAGGACCTTCAGACTCAGGCAGTAACCAAGGAGCGCTCCACTTTAAAAAGGTAAGACACACCGGTTCCTACGGGCAAAGTGTCAAGATTCGGCTTATGTCCAAATCAAACTGCTCTGAACCTGAATGTGTTGAACCAAGTATAGTGATTGGATTTTGTGTAGGTGGCAAATACCAAATTGATACTGTAATGAGTTTTAAGGGATTCATGTGACTATGGAAAAATGAAGTACTGTAATGGCTGAGTAGGACCGCCGACTGGAGATTGGGGTCTGAGTAGAGTAGGTGTGAGGTATATTCAAATTTATACCGTCTAAAATTTGCCACTGAGTAGTAGATAACTGAATTGGCACAGTTATTGAGTCACCACGTAGGCGGTTTAAAATTAGGTAGAACCGCTGAGTCGTAGGTTTGGCCAGTAGCTGACGAGCAAAGAGCAAACTGAGTTTGTAGGCAATTAAAAAATTAGTGGTTAATTGCTGAGGCAGGTCCAGATAATTTTTATTATTCTGGATGCTGTTAAAGTGTAGGATTGACGACTGGAGATCGGGGTCTGAGTAAACAGCTGTATTTTTAGGGCAAGTTAGGGACAGCTCCGTTGTTACAATTGGAGAATTACGTGACGTCACACGGTCCATAAGAGAGATATTGGACGGTGAGTATGATAAAAACATGGTGAACTGTAAGATGGACGGAAGGCCTGAAGGCAAGAAAACGGGTAAAACGCCGTAAGGAGGTAAGTAGAAAAAAAAAAAGGTGAATGCTTTGCGCAGAAAGAGAAAAAAGGCGAATGCATTGCGCAGAGAGGTAAGTAAAGCGAAAACAAGGTTTTAAGAATAAGTTGTAAGAATAAGACAAAAGTTTGGAAATGAAGAAAAGCTGAGTGAAATTCAATTTGAGCTATATTGCATTTCATGGGCGGCTTGACCACTGCCGTCGACATTCAATAAAAAAAAGAATTAACAAAGTAACACAGAGAAAGCTATGATAAACGAGGCAGCGATGATGCCTCCTCCGCCGCATGGGGTGAGGAGCGCTCAACTTATGATCCCACTACAAGCGCCGAGTGGCCAATTTAACATAGACGACAAAAAGGGGGTAACACATTCTAGCCATTTTGCTGGTCCCCACCCAAATCCATTGTGTGCCAGCTTCCCCCTGATTTGCCCAGGGTGGTTCATAACAATTGGTAAAATTAGAAAAATGTATGCAAATTAAACAGGATAATGATAGCATGAGTGCTTGGGATGCGGCCACTTTTATAAGTAATGAGACTGAATTGGCTAGGCGAATGTTGCTGGATTTGCCTAAAATTGACTATGACATACAGTTGTGGGCAATAGACTGGTTAAGAGTCAGTATTTACCAAAGAAATTATGGACCTTCTAGAGGGAATAGCTTCTTGTAATTTGACTAGGTTGAATGATAGAAAATCAGACGCACTGAGTTCCCTTATCCGACTCCATTGGGTTCCCTACAACAATTGGCGTTTGAATTGTTATCTGAGGTACACCCAATGACTTATTTGGTTAATTGTATGGATGCTTGGGTGACTGCCACCAGGCAGGACCCCAATACACTAGTCATCCATTGAATCAAGCTTTGTTCAGGCAAGCAGTGCTGGGGGGTTGTCCGTCTGATGTGCAGAAATGATGACTAACTCTCCCACTCTCCCCACTTCAGATGACGCGAACTGGCGAACTCATTTCCTATATTATGTGCAGCATTCTCGAATGAGAGCCAAGGAGAGAGAGTGAGAAAACATCCAAGCTACAGAACAACTTTTTGAACTCACAAATACAGGAGGCTAAGAGAGTCTCCAGTAATGCATGCAAAAAAGGAGAAAACTTGGGAGATCTAATCAAATGTCTATCAGTGTCTCTCAACAGGCTCCACCACGGCTGATCACACCCCACCGCAGCTCCAAGCCCCACCTCAACATTACGGCCTGCCCCCAAGGCAGGGCCGAGACGCATGGCTGAGGGGAGGTCCGAGACGGGAAGGTGGGCATGGACGAGGAAGTCACGGGAACCAAGCTGGCTGTTTCATTTGTGGTGATGTGAATCATTGGACATGGAAATGCCCACACCGCCGGCACTCATCTGTTCATCAATCAGGCTATGATCAACAAGCTCTGACTCCTCCTCCACGAAACTTGCAACAATGACAAGCTACGGCACCCTCACATGGACAATACCCATCTGCTCCGTGGGTACCCGAATCCTGAACAAAAGGGATCGCCGCTGCCTCATCGAAAGACTGTCATGAACTTGAACATGCTGGACCACACTTGCTCCCAATGACTGCTGACACAAGGCTGGCTATTGCTAAAGTCAGCTGATACCCCGCCACTGAACTCTGTCTTCCAACAGTATCGGCTTTGGTTTCCTTAGATTTCCTCCATATGACCTTACCATCCGCTGATCGGTCCTTCCCACTGCACAATGCTTTTGACAGACTAGAGAACAAAATCTAATCGCATGGCCTGGTTGGTTGAAACACAAGGCAATTTATTAATGTTCCCTATTCCTAAATTGTCATAGGTTCAGAGGAGTGTGTGGCAGCCGGAGTGGACCTGTCAAAGGATCTCATCTCATTGACTGGTATCGTATGCCTGACATAGCCGCGCCACACATATGGTTTTTGCCGTCTACTCAAATATACAAAATTGTCATTCGTACACATTTTTCTGTAATTGATTAGCAAATGTTTTTTTCCATTTACCACTTTCAGAATCATATTGGGAAATTTCTCATTCTCCACCTTTGAGCGATATTTCGCTACACTCGTTTACCTCACGTATACAATTTTGTCTTCGGGAATTTTTTTTTAAGTGCGAAAACAGCTACTTCTACTCTTTCCAACCTCTAGATGGCGTTGTACTATGGCAATGTTCTTCCCGGTGCGACATCAGGGATTTCTTGTTTGGAAGCCACTAGGTGGCTCCTTTTGGATTGGCTACAACTTTATTGTCAAATGTCCTCTATGTGCAACATACAGCACAGATGAAATTTCTTCCCTCCCATTGACGTTTGGCTTTTTGCGGTTTCAAACTATTGCATGGGAAAATTACAATGCCCACTGTAATTGTATTTTGGGGAAGATTGGACACATCAGAAGGTACAGCGATGCCGGCTTCTCTTGTGCAGCCTGATCTAGCTGGTTCATTTGGATGTTTCCGAAAAAGAAGACTCTCTTTCCGTAGTTCTTTTTCAGAAAAGAGAGGGGAACGTGAATGAAAGGAACGTGAACAACAGGGAAGTAAAAGACTAATTTTGACATACGTCAGCATGCAATTGGACCCAATTGAACAAAAACATTCAGCATGCGTCAGATATGCGACAGCATTAGGCAAATACGAACAAAAACAGCAGCAGTAACATCAATTAAGCATAGTGTGGGAAAATAAATAAATACATTTTTAAAAAATAAATCTAAGATAAGCCCCACTAAAACCAAAAGAAGTAGCTATTATTAATGCAGGGGACATATTAGAAGGAAAATAGTACAAAACAACCTACATCAATCAGAGTTAAGGTGATACATTCTAAACATGAATTAAATATAATAATAAATCAGAATTAAGTTGATAAATAGAGAAAGGTACTGCAATATCCATTATGAATACAAGAAAATTGACATAAGAGTACCAGGGTGTGAAAGTATAAAATCCCAATACAAACTTCCCACATAGAAGTAGGAAATGACAAAGCAGACAAGATGACTAAAGAGACAGCAGACACGACTTGAGTTAGTCAGTGATGGTAGTGGAACCAAGAATGGGAAAATTTATGTTTTCCACACTAACCACTTCTTTCAGACCAAGAGAGGGTATCCTGGAGGAGAAAAATTAACCGAGTGGCCAGGGATGAGACTGGTTTGTATCGGCATGAAATTGATGGACGTCCAGCAAACGTCGGCAAATAAATTGAAGACTCCAATTTGGGAGGCATGAGTTTTCATCTGCAATTCAAGGTAAGCTAGAACAAACGAATCAGAGGCTTATATCGAAACTCTCTATGGTGATGACCTCATAGAAATTGGATTGGGATGAGGAGCTGCTACCTACGCTGCTCACCAGGAGGTCCACCATTAATCCTGCCACAGATTTCACGCCCTTGGGGTGGTACATGACCAGGAGTTCCCTGTTCCATGATAATCCATGGACCCGGGTGCTCCTCAACAGATAATTCTATTCCTCATAAAGCAAGATAGACTCATTGAGTGTTCTCGTCTCCCTTTTCAGGAGCAGAGGAGACTCCAGGGTGAACACCCCGTGAACCCACAGACGTGTCCTGAGCATGTGTATCTGGGGGTCCTAAAGCGGAAGTGGCACCAGCCGAGATGGACGGGACCCTACAAAGTGACGGAGAGGACCAGTCATGCTGTTCGCCTGGAAGGAAAGGGACCGACTTGGTACCACGTGTCGCAGTGTACATCAGCCCCCGGAGAGTGTCCGACTTCAAAGTAACGTTCAGAAGGGCAACTGGACGTGAAACCACTACAAGGCCGCCTTGTGGCCCAGAAACCATGACATACGTTCTTCTCATCGGACTGATTGTCGTGGCCTCCATACCACCACTAGTGTGGGGGTTTCGACAAGGAAAGGAAACATTTCAGCTGGCAACGAGACTGAAGAGGTGGGCGTACACCCCAAGTACGAGTGGCACAAACTGCAAGCGACCATTCCGGAAGAAGACTAATTTGTGGTATAAATATGTTCGATTCATGTCAAAAAGTTACAACAAGTCAGGTTGTTATGTGTGTTCTCATGCCCAAATCCGCGACCCAATATCCCTGACTGGGAAATCTATGAATCGAAAACAGGCTAAATGTTTTGCTTCTTATGCAGGTGTAGGTTATCAACATCCCTCAATAGTATTTAATGAAAGTGTTGGGCCCTGGGCACGGGTTGGGTTAAAAGATCAAGCATGTGACAAATCCCTTTTGGTAGACTACAACTATAAGATAAAGGGAACCCCTCTCCCCCAAAGGTCTTTATGGATGTTAAGCCGGGAAAGATATGAAATGTGCTATGGTAGGGAAAACGGCTCGATTGCTCTTGGAAAACTTGATGTTATGACTCAGTGCAGGGACAACAGATTCGTAATAAACGGAGGAGGCGCCCCGTGAAGAATGGCCCATATAACATACGAGGGGGATGGTGGTTATGTGGTGATGATGCTTACATGGTATTGCCTCCAGATTGGACAGGCGTTTGTACTCCTATCTTTGTTACAGACCACACCTTTTTTATAACGCACTCCAGCCAGACGTCCAGACTGAGGAGAGACGTCCCAACATTTTTGCCCCACGATTCGGTATGGGGATCAGACGTACCAGACGAGTTTAAACATTGGTCTGCGGGAGAGAAATTTGGCCTGGCTTTGTTTCCGTGGGCCGGTGTGGCTAAAAATATGCTCAGATTAGAAACAATAGACTATCGGTTTAAATCCTTTGTAAATTTCTCCATCAAAGTGGAAAAGGGCCAAAATAGAGAGTTAGAAGCAATCCGCCTCATGGTATTACAAAATCGGATGGCGTTGGATTTGCAGACTGCAGCTACCGGTGGTGTCTGTGCTCTATTTAATAAGACCTGTTGTACTTTTATCCCGGATGAGGTACACACGTCTGTTGCAGAGGGTATGTCCAATTTATATGCCCTCCGGGAGGCTATGACCGGGATGGAGCCCCTACTCTAGGATTTTGGGATTGGCTGTTGTCGGGGGGTTGGAGTCAGGCTTTATTGAAACTTTTATTTCCGGTTGTAGTTTGTTTGATGGTAGTTTGCATTTTAAGCTCTGTATTGTACCCTGTGTCCGCCGAATGTTGTCGTCCATGATTTTCAATCAAGCACCAGCAGTTCGCCAAATGCCACTGTTATCTCCTGGTCATGGGGGGAAGGATAGGTCGGTTGTTCCACTTCTTACCAGGGAGGATATGCAGACAATTTTGTGATCACAATATGAATTGTGTTCAAGAGAGGGATTGTTAAGGAATTTATTCCTTACTGTGATTTTATTTAGCCCCACTCTAGTTGGCTCTGAAAGAAACAAAGAATGTAGAATGTTGTTGGAGGTTTTCCTGCTCACTGTGTTTACAATCACCTTTAGTGTCCCTCAACCCCCACCACTTTTAAGGCCCCCTCCATAGGACTTGTTTAACATCAAAAGAACAACTGTTATCTCAAGTATCTGTGTTGCAGCTATTGCGGGACTGCGCCTTACTATGAGTACGATTGTTCCCAGTCTCTTTCTTCGCTATCTGTTCGCTCACCCAAAGCAATGTATGTAGTGTTAGATTGTATCTTCTTCCCTTGGTCGATTAACGGCTCCTAAGTGTCTCCTGTTGTCCCCCGACCCTTGGGAAAGTCCCTGGTTGCTGTTAACCCCCCTTGGGAAGACCTTTTGTCTCAGGATTATGCACAGCGGGGGTCTGCAACTTGCCATCACACCAAATGGTGGGTAGTGGTGTTCTGGTCACACCTCACCGCTCCCAACTTCCTCCAGCCACACCGGGTCAGATGACAAGTTACTTTCTTTGTTTCCGGGATTTGCATGAGAGGCGTACCTCCCCGCCTCTCATTATCATATTGTCTCTATATAATCTCATGAATGTGTTTGTCCGGGGCTTCCTGACGAAATCTGAGAATCTCAGGAGCCCGAATCGATTCGTGTTGCATTGTGATAAACTGAGAAAAAGACGACGTGGTGTTGGGTCTTCTTCCACCTTATAGAGAAATAAAAGAACCTGTGTCCAAGGAGGGCAGGAAGGAATTGGACAGCTCCCCTCCTCTACAAAAGCCATCATGACTTGTGTCATTATTAAACAAACACAATCCAGTGTTTTCTTGTCATTGTTTTTTCATTCTGAGACCGAAATTACCTTCTAAATTAATTACTCGGCTACAAGTGTTCTTGAATCTTGGCTATGGACGTCTCCTAACCTCGATACTGATTTCCGTCTCCCTCACTAATGTGTATCATGGCGATAAAAACATTGCTGACACGTGTGCAGATTTATGTTCACCACCAGGTGACACGGGAACATCGAGTGTGGGCTGGAAGTGCCGTTCAAACTTCCTTGTCGTCGTCAGTCTCCCGTGTCCTAATTTTCATATTTGTACTCCCTGGAAATAGAATTTTCTTTAACTAACTATGTTTCAGCTGTGGTTGTCGCACTGGTGTAGCTCAGTGGTTACTTCATCAGGAATCAATTCTAACACAGAAATCGCATCTTCTCCATCCCAAACTGGGACCGAACCACGGGTGCAATCCAGTGTTTTCTTTCATTGGTTTTTCATTCTGAGACCAAATTACCTTGGAAATTAATGACTCGGCTTCAAGTGTTATTTTCATCTTGGTTTGGGACTTCTAACCTCGATACTGATTTCTGTCTCCCTCGCCAATCTGTATTATGACGATAAAAAAATATTGTTGACTGATTCATGTTCTTCACCAGGTAACGTGAGGACATCTAGTGTGGCTGTAAGTGCCACAAGTAGTTCAATTCAAACGTCCTTGTTGTCCTCAGTCTCCCGTGCCCCCCCCCCCCCCCCGCCGCCCCCCTACCTGCAAATAGTTTTCTTTAACTGTTTTTTCAGCATCGATAGCCGCACTGGTGTAGCTCAGTGGTTACTTCACCGAGAATCAATTCTACCGCAGAATTCGCCTCTTCTCCATCCCTACAGTGGGATCGAACCACGGGTGCCGTCCAGTGTTTTCGTTCCCTTGTTTTTTCATTCTGAGACCAAAATTACCTTGTAAATTTATTATTAGGCTTTAAGCGTAATTAAATCTTGTTCAGGGCCATCTTCTAACCGCCATACTGATTTGTGTCACCCTCGCTAATGTGTATGCTTTGTTTCAATGAAAAAAAAAAATATTGCTGTCACGTGTGCGGATTCAGGTGCCGTGGGGATCTCTATTGTTGGCTCAAAGTGCCACAAATCGTTTAATTCAAACTTCCTTGTCGTCGACAGTCTCCCGTGTCCTTTTTTTCGCCGTTTTCCTCCCGACAACAAGTCCAGTCGTGTATAACTATTTATTTTTCAGCAAGTGTAGCCGCACTGGTTTAGCTCAGTGGTTACTTCATTGAGAAACTATTCTACCGCAGAATTCCCCTCTTCTCCATCCCTACAGTGGGATCGAACCACGGGCGCCGTCCAGTGTTTTCGTTCCCTTGTTTTTTCATTCTGAGACCAAAATTACCCTGTAAATTAATTACTCTGCTACAAATTTTATTAAATCTTGCTTAGGGCCATCTTCTAACCTCGATAGTGATTTATTCCAGTTAAGGTTATGTAAGCTTTTTAAAAATTGTTAATCATTATCATTTTATATTGAGCATTAGATTATTTTATGTTACATTTACCTAAATTATATTCTGTTTAATACTTTCTGAATATTCTTATGTTGCTTGCATCTGATTGGCGAAGAAAAGCAGGAAGTGTGGTCGTTACCGGAAAAAGGGGTCTTTGTTCGAAAGTTACAAGGCAGACGTTGAAAGAATATAAAAAGAGCTGTGTTCCAGTTAAGGGCTGGAAGTGCCGTTCAAACTTCCTTGTCGTCGACAGTCTCCCGTGTCCTTATTTTCGTCGTTCCTCCCGTCAACAACTAGAGTTTTGTACAATTGACTATTCTTCAGCGATCGTAGCCGCACTGGTGTAGCCGTGGTTACTTCATCAAGAATCAATTCTACCGCAGAATTCGTCTTTTCTCCGTCCCTCCGTTGGCTCGTACCGCGGGCGCAGTCCAGTGTTTTCGTTCCCTTGTTTTCATTCTGTGACCAAAGTTACCGTGTAAATTTATTATTAGGCTTTAAGCGTAATTAAATCTTGTTCAGGGCCATCTTCTAACCGCCATACTGATTTGTGTCACCCTCGCTAATGTGTATGCTTTGTTTCAATGAAAAAAATATATATTGCTGTCACGTGTGCGGATTCAGGTGCCGTGGGGATCTCTATTGTTGGCTCAAAGTGCCACAAATCGTTTAATTCAAACTTCCTTGTCGTCGACAGTCTCCCGTGTCCTTTTTTTCGCATTTTCCTGACAACAAGTACAGTCGTGTATAACTATTTATTTTTCAGCATGTGTAGCCGCACTGGTTTAGCTCAGTGGTTACTTCATTGAGAAACTATTCTACCGCAGAATTCCCCTCTTCTCCATCCCTACATTGGGATCGAACCGCGGGCGCCGTCCAGTGTTTTCGTTCCCTTGTTTTTTCATTCTGAGACCAAAATTACCGTGTAAATTAATTACTCTGCTACACATTGATTAAATCTTGCTTAGGGCCATCGTCTAACCTCGATACTGATTTATTCCTGTGAAGGTTATATGATTGCCTTTTTACGACTGAGCCAGTAGAGGGCAATGTGGCTCTGCTCTGTATTTTTCGTGGTGAGTGACGGAGTCAGAGCTATCAAAGGGACACCTGTTTTTTTTCTTTCTCTTTCGACCTGTCCAATAAACTCGCCGATGTACGGCTGAAGAAAACACCTCATCATGTCATTCTTGGATGATGGACAGAAGTATGCCTGTTGACATGTGTGCTTTGTGCGGGATGCATTGGGAGAATAATGACGAGAGATGAATGTTTTTGCTGAACTCAAAGTTGTGGCATGTTTATTTGCCGACTGCACATAGAGCAGCCGCTTCTCATCACCACTTAACAGGGAAAAAGTAAGTTCGCGCCGAGTACAGACCGGATATGGCGTAGTATCTTGGGTTGCCAGATCCGTTCAAAACAAACAACTAACATGTCCCAATTACACATTTCTATCAGAAAGAACACATCACAGCATTACAGAAATGAGGATATAAAACACTGTTTCTTAACAATGCCAATCTGCACGAGCTGTGAAGCAACTCTGCTAACACCAGTGCGGCCAGCTCCGCTGAAAAATAGTTCACAAACACTGGCTTGTGTGTGTGTGGGGGGGGGGGGGGCAGTGCCTATGTAGCACTGATTCTGCCCCCCCCCCCCTCCGAATGTAGATTACGCAGTAGTGCCGAGTCGCAGACGCGAAACGTGGAACCAAAGTGCGTGGCTTAACATTCTATCCGGACTCTTTAGTGCGCTGCACCACTTAAAAATGAGCGGAAATTGAAAAGCAGTCCGCAGAGAAGCAGATTACCACGACACGAGTGCTATTTTCGACACAACACCATTTATATTTTCGATGTAAAATCACAAAACGAAACAAGCCCCCAACAGTAGCATTATTAAGTCTAGTTCCTCTTCACTTAAACATTTATCGTTAAAAATGAAAAGTAAATCGGACATTACATCATATTTCTATATGAAAAAGAAACACATTGATCCAGACACAGCGAGAGAGTCAGATGATGATGGTGGTGAGAGATCTGAAGAGGAGCGAGTTGAAAGCACCAGAGAGGGAGAGTCAGAGGACACGGGATGCATTTATTTTCAGAGCGAGGACACAGAGCAGGAAAGGGATACAAATTAAGATCCTGAGAATGAGGAAGATGAGACTGCAATACAAGTGGAGTGTGAGACGTAGACAGAGGATATTTGCGCTTCCACAAGCACTGGACCATCAGGTTTGTGATGTTGAAAAGAACACTACCCTGTTCTGTGTGTGTGTGTGTGTGTGTGTGTGTGTTTTGCTTTTTTAGTATCCTTTTTATTTTAATTTTTATTTAACAGTAACAATAAAAAAAAATTTGGATAATTATATGCATGTAAAACATCTAGCTTCAGTGTATTTGCAATTTTAGTCCCTGGTCAGGTTTGAGATTGTATTAATTTATATTTATTGAATACAATGAAAAAATAATAAATACAATTAATAAATAGCATTGATCAATACATTTTAGACACTTGTGTATGTCTGAGTGCCTCTGCAATGTAAGTGTAGCGGGTTAGTGTATATGCTGTGTCCATGCAGAACGTGTTTACGTTTATTTGGTTTGTCTTTGTCCACAGACATCAGTAGATGTAAAGAGGACCCGCCAATGCAGCCAGACCTAAAACAGTTTCCAGGAACCTGATGGGGGACAGGAGGAGGAGCTTCAAGGCAGGCTGGTACCATATCCACCCCTGGCTTGAATATTCTCAACAGATGGACTCTGCGTATTGTTACGCTTGCAGACATTTCAGCCCTCCTAATATTGCTTTTTTCTCATCACTGTAATGCTATGACTACAATGCTCTTAAGTTTGATGAAATAAAAGTCAAATAAAATTTCGAATCTGTCTTTTTAGCCCTGGGTTGAATGGTCCCTCCATCAAAACCCCTGGCCCCAGCCCAGCCCCCTCAGTGAAATTGATCTAGAACCGCCACTGCTCACTAATCTGTATTATGACGATAAAAAAATATTGTTGACACGTGTGCGGATTCATGTTCACCACCAGGTGACGTGGGGACATCAAGTGTTGGCTGTAAGTGCCACAAATCGTTCCATTCAAACGTCCTTGTCATCCACAGTCTCCCGTGTCTTTATTTTAGTACTGTAATTTCCTCCCTGCAAATAGTTTTCTTTAACTAACTATTTTCAGCAATGTTACCCGCACTGGTGTAGCTCAGTGGTTACTTCACCGAGAATCAATTCTACCGCAGAATTCGCCTCTTCTCCATCCCTACAGAGGGATCGCACCACGAGCGCCGTCCAGTGTTTTCGTTCACTTTTTTTCATTCTCTGACCAAAATTACCTTGTAAATTAACATGTTTTATTAAATCTTGTTCAGGGCCATCTTCTAACCTCCATACTGAGTTATGTCACCCCCGCTAACGTGTATGCTTTGTCGATGAAAAAAATATTGCTATCACGTGTGCGGATTCAGGTGCCGTGGGGATCTCTATTGTTGGCTCAAAGTGCCACAAATTGTTTAGTTCAAACTTCCTTGTCGTCGACAGTCTCCCGTGTCCTTTTTTCGCCGTTTTCCTCCCGACAACAAGTACAGTCGTGTATAAGTATTTATTTTTCAGCAGGTGTAGCCGCACTGGTGTAGCTCAGTGGTTACTTCACCGAGAATCAATTCTACCGCAGAATTCGCCTCTTCTCCATCCCTACAGAGGGATCGCACCACGAGCGCCGTCCAGTGTTTTCGTTCACTTTTTTTTCATTCTGTGACCAAAATTACCTTGTAAATTAACATGTTTTATTAAATCTTGTTCAGGGCCATCTTCTAACCTCCATACTGAGTTATGTCACCCCGCTAACGTGTATGCTTTTTGTCGATGAAAAAAATATTGCTATCACGTGTGCGGATTCAGGTGCCGTGGGGATCTCTATTGTTGGCTCAAAGTGCCACAAATTGTTTAGTTCAAACTTCCTTGTCGTCGACAGTCTCCCGTGTCCTTTTTTTCGCCGTTTTCCTCCCGACAACAAGTACAGTCGTGTATAAGTATTTATTTTTCAGCAGGTGTAGCCGCACTGGTGTAGCTCAGTGGTTACTTCACCGAGAATCAATTCTACCGCAGAATTCGCCTCTTCTCCTTCCCTACAGAGGGATCGCACCACGAGCGCCGTCCAGTGTTTTCGTTCACTTTTTTTTCATTCTGTGACCAAATTACCTTGTAAATTAACATGTTTTATTAAATCTTGTTCAGGGCCATCTTCTAACCTCCATACTGAGTTATGTCACCCCCGCTAACGTGTATGCTTTTTGTCGATGAAAAAAAAATATTGCTATCACGTGTGCGGATTCAGGTGCCGTGGGGATCTCTATTGTTGGCTCAAAGTGCCACAAATTGTTTAGTTCAAACTTCCTTGTCGTCGACAGTCTCCCGTGTCCTTTTTTTCGCCGTTTTCCTCCCGACAACAAGTACAGTCGTGTATAAGTATTTATTTTTCAGCAGGTGTAGCCGCACTAGTGTAGCTCAGTGGTTACTTCACCGAGAATCAATTCTACCGCAGAATTCGCCTCTTCTCCTTCCCTACAGAGGGATCGCACCACGAGCGCCGTCCAGTGTTTTCGTTCACTTTTTTTTCATTCTGTGACCAAAATTACCTTGTAAATTAACATGTTTTATTAAATCTTGTTCAGGGCCATCTTCTAACCTCCATACTGAGTTATGTCACCCCCGCTAACGTGTATGCTTTTTGTCGATGAAAAAAAAATATTGCTATCACGTGTGCGGATTCAGGTGCCGTGGGGATCTCTATTGTTGGCTCAAAGTGCCACAAATTCATTCATTCATTCATTCATTTTCCAAACCGCTTGATCCTCACTAGGGTCGCGGGGGGTGCTGGAGCCTATCCCAGCCGTCTTCGGGCAGTAGGCGGGAGACACCCTGAATCAGTCGCCAGCCAATCACAGGGCACACAGAGACGAACAATCATTCACGCTCATACTCACACCTAGGGACAATTTAGAGTGCACAATCAGCCTGCCATGCATGTTTTTGGAATGTGGGAGGAAACCGGAGCACCGGAGAAAACCCACGCAGGCCCGGGGAGAACATGCAAACTCCACACAGGGAGGCCGGAGCTGGATTCGAACCCGGTACCTCTGCACTGTGAAGCCGATGTGCTAACCACTGGACTACCGGGCCGCCCGTGCCACAAATTGTTTAGTTCAAACTTCCTTGTCGTCGACAGTCTCCCGTGTCCTTTTTTTCGCCGTTTTCCTCCCGACAACAAGTACAGTCGTGTATAAGTATTTATTTTTCAGCAAGTGTAGCCGCACTGGTGTAGCTCAGTGGTTACTTCACCGAGAATCAATTCTACCGCAGAATTCGCCTCTTCTCCTTCCCTACACAGGGATCGCACCACGGGCGCCGTCCAGTGTTTTCGTTCACTTTTTTTTCATTCTGTGACTAAAATTACCTTGTAAATTAACATGTTTTATTAAATCTTGTTCAGGGCCATCTTCTAACCGCCATACTGAGTTATGTCACCCCCGCTAACGTGTATGCTTTTTGTCGATGAAAAAAAAATATTGCTATCACGTGTGCGGATTCAGGTGCCGTGGGGATCTCTATTGTTGGCTCAAAGTGCCACAAATTGTTTAGTTCAAACTTCCTTGTCGTCGACAGTCTCCCGTGTCCTTTTTTTCGCCGTTTTCCTCCCGACAACAAGTACAGTCGTGTATAAGTATTTATTTTTCAGCAGGTGTAGCCGCACTAGTGTAGCTCAGTGGTTACTTCACCGAGAATCAATTCTACCGCAGAATTCGCCTCTTCTCCTTCCCTACAGAGGGATCGCACCACGAGCGCCGTCCAGTGTTTTCGTTCACTTTTTTTTCATTCTGTGACCAAAATTACCTTGTAAATTAACATGTTTTATTAAATCTTGTTCAGGGCCATCTTCTAACCGCCATACTGAGTTATGTCACCCCCGCTAACGTGTATGCTTTTTGTCGATGAAAAAAAAATATTGCTATCACGTGTGCGGATTCAGGTGCCGTGGGGATCTCTATTGTTGGCTCAAAGTGCCACAAATTGTTTAGTTCAAACTTCCTTGTCGTCGACAGTCTCCCGTGTCCTTTTTTTCGCCGTTTTCCTCCCGACAACAAGTACAGTCGTGTATAAGTATTTATTTTTCAGCAGGTGTAGCCGCACTGGTGTAGCTCAGTGGTTACTTCACCGAGAATCAATTCTACCGCAGAATTCGCCTCTTCTCCTTCCCTACACAGGGATCGCACCACGGGCGCCGTCCAGTGTTTTCGTTCACTTTTTTTCATTCTGTGACTAAAATTACCTTGTAAATTAACATGTTTTATTAAATCTTGTTCAGGGCCATCTTCTAACCGCCATACTGAGTTATGTCACCCCCGCTAACGTGTATGCTTTTTGTCGATGAAAAAAAAATATTGCTATCACGTGTGCGGATTCAGGTGCCGTGGGGATCTCTATTGTTGGCTCAAAGTGCCACAAATTGTTTAGTTCAAACTTCCTTGTCGTCGACAGTCTCCCGTGTCCTTTTTTTCGCCGTTTTCCTCCCGACAACAAGTACAGTCGTGTATAAGTATTTATTTTTCAGCAGGTGTAGCCGCACTGGGTAGCTCAGTGGTTACTTCACCGAGAATCAATTCTACCGCAGAATTCGCCTCTTTTCCATCCCTACAGAGGGATCGCACCACGAGCGCCGTCCAGTGTTTTCGTTCACTTTTTTTTCATTCTGTGACCAAAATTACCTTGTAAATTAACATGTTTTATTAAATCTTGTTCAGGGCCATCTTCTAACCTCCATACTGAGTTATGTCACCCCCGCTAACGTGTATGCTTTTTGTCGATGAAAAAAAAATATTGCTATCACGTGTGCGGATTCAGGTGCCGTGGGGATTTCTATTGTTGGCTCAAAGTGCCACAAATTGTTTAGTTCAAACTTCCTTGTCGTCGACAGTCTCCCGTGTCCTTTTTTCGCCGTTTTCCTCCCGACAACAAGTACAGTCGTGTATAAGTATTTATTTTTCAGCAAGTGTAGCCGCACTGGTGTAGCTCAGTGGTTACTTCACCGAGAATCAATTCTACCGCAGAATTCGCCTCTTCTCCTTCCCTACACAGGGATCGCACCACGGGCGCCGTCCAGTGTTTTCGTTCACTTTTTTTTCATTCTGTGACCAAAATTACCTTGTAAATTAACATGTTTTATTAAATCTTGTTCAGGGCCATCTTCTAACCTCCATACTGAGTTATGTCACCCCCGCTAACGTGTATGCTTTTTGTCGATGAAAAAAAAATATTGCTATCACGTGTGCGGATTCAGGTGCCGTGGGGATCTCTATTGTTGGCTCAAAGTGCCACAAATTGTTTAGTTCAAACTTCCTTGTCGTCGACAGTCTCCCGTGTCCTTTTTTTCGCCGTTTTCCTCCCGACAACAAGTACAGTCGTGTATAAGTATTTATTTTTCAGCAAGTGTAGCCGCACTGGTGTAGCTCAGTGGTTACTTCACCGAGAATCAATTCTACCGCAGAATTCGCCTCTTCTCCTTCCCTACAGAGGGATCGCACCACGAGCGCCGTCCAGTGTTTTCGTTCACTTTTTTTTCATTCTGTGACCAAAATTACCTTGTAAATTAACATGTTTTATTAAATCTTGTTCAGGGCCATCTTCTAACCTCCATACTGAGTTATGTCACCCCCGCTAACGTGTATGCTTTTTGTCGATGAAAAAAATATTGCTATCACGTGTGCGGATTCAGGTGCCGTGGGGATCTCTATTGTTGGCTCAAAGTGCCACAAATTGTTTAGTTCAAACTTCCTTGTCGTCGACAGTCTCCCGTGTCCTTTTTTTCGCCGTTTTCCTCCCGACAACAAGTACAGTCGTGTATAAGTATTTATTTTTCAGCAGGTGTAGCCGCACTGGTGTAGCTCAGTGGTTACTTCACCGAGAATCAATTCTACCGCAGAATTCGCCTCTTCTCCTTCCCTACACAGGGATCGCACCACGGGCGCCGTCCAGTGTTTTCGTTCACTTTTTTTTCATTCTGTGACCAAAATTACCTTGTAAATTAACATGTTTTATTAAATCTTGTTCAGGGCCATCTTCTAACCTCCATACTGAGTTATGTCACCCCGCTAACGTGTATGCTTTTTGTCGATGAAAAAAATATTGCTATCACGTGTGCGGATTCAGGTGCCGTGGGGATCTCTATTGTTGGCTCAAAGTGCCACAAATTGTTTAGTTCAAACTTCCTTGTCGTCGACAGTCTCCCGTGTCCTTTTTTTCGCCGTTTTCCTCCCGACAACAAGTACAGTCGTGTATAAGTATTTATTTTTCAGCAGGTGTAGCCGCACTGGTGTAGCTCAGTGGTTACTTCACCGAGAATCAATTCTACCGCAGAATTCGCCTCTTCTCCATCCCTACAGAGGGATCGCACCACGAGCGCCGTCCAGTGTTTTCGTTCACTTTTTTTTCATTCTGTGACCAAAATTACCTTGTAAATTAACATGTTTTATTAAATCTTGTTCAGGGCCATCTTCTAACCTCCATACTGAGTTATGTCACCCCCGCTAACGTGTATGCTTTTTGTCGATGAAAAAAATATTGCTATCACGTGTGCGGATTCAGGTGCCGTGGGGATCTCTATTGTTGGCTCAAAGTGCCACAAATTGTTTAGTTCAAACTTCCTTGTCGTCGACAGTCTCCCGTGTCCTTTTTTTCGCCGTTTTCCTCCCGACAACAAGTACAGTCGTGTATAAGTATTTATTTTTCAGCAGGTGTAGCCGCACTGGTGTAGCTCAGTGGTTACTTCACCGAGAATCAATTCTACCGCAGAATTCGCCTCTTCTCCTTCCCTACAGAGGGATCGCACCACGAGCGCCGTCCAGTGTTTTCGTTCACTTTTTTTTCATTCTGTGACCAAATTACCTTGTAAATTAACATGTTTTATTAAATCTTGTTCAGGGCCATCTTCTAACCTCCATACTGAGTTATGTCACCCCCGCTAACGTGTATGCTTTTTGTCGATGAAAAAAAAATATTGCTATCACGTGTGCGGATTCAGGTGCCGTGGGGATCTCTATTGTTGGCTCAAAGTGCCACAAATTGTTTAGTTCAAACTTCCTTGTCGTCGACAGTCTCCCGTGTCCTTTTTTTCGCCGTTTTCCTCCCGACAACAAGTACAGTCGTGTATAAGTATTTATTTTTCAGCAGGTGTAGCCGCACTAGTGTAGCTCAGTGGTTACTTCACCGAGAATCAATTCTACCGCAGAATTCGCCTCTTCTCCTTCCCTACAGAGGGATCGCACCACGAGCGCCGTCCAGTGTTTTCGTTCACTTTTTTTTCATTCTGTGACCAAAATTACCTTGTAAATTAACATGTTTTATTAAATCTTGTTCAGGGCCATCTTCTAACCTCCATACTGAGTTATGTCACCCCGCTAACGTGTATGCTTTTTGTCGATGAAAAAAAAATATTGCTATCACGTGTGCGGATTCAGGTGCCGTGGGGATCTCTATTGTTGGCTCAAAGTGCCACAAATTCATTCATTCATTCATTCATTTTCCAAACCGCTTGATCCTCACTAGGGTCGCGGGGGGTGCTGGAGCCTATCCCAGCCGTCTTCGGGCAGTAGGCGGGAGACACCCTGAATCAGTCGCCAGCCAATCACAGGGCACACAGAGACGAACAATCATTCACGCTCATACTCACACCTAGGGACAATTTAGAGTGCACAATCAGCCTGCCATGCATGTTTTTGGAATGTGGGAGGAAACCGGAGCACCCGGAGAAAACCCACGCAGGCCCGGGGAGAACATGCAAACTCCACACAGGGAGGCCGGAGCTGGATTCGAACCCGGTACCTCTGCACTGTGAAGCCGATGTGCTAACCACTGGACTACCGGGCCGCCCGTGCCACAAATTGTTTAGTTCAAACTTCCTTGTCGTCGACAGTCTCCCGTGTCCTTTTTTTCGCCGTTTTCCTCCCGACAACAAGTACAGTCGTGTATAAGTATTTATTTTTCAGCAAGTGTAGCCGCACTGGTGTAGCTCAGTGGTTACTTCACCGAGAATCAATTCTACCGCAGAATTCGCCTCTTCTCCATCCCTACAGTGGGATCGAACCACGGGTGCCGTCCAGTGTTTTCGTTCCCTTGTTTTTTCATTCTGAGACCAAAATTACCTTGTAAATTTATTATTAGGCTTTAAGCGTAATTAAATCTTGTTCAGGGCCATCTTCTAACCGCCATACTGATTTGTGTCACCCTCGCTAATGTGTATGCTTTGTTTCAATGAAAAAAAAAAATATTGCTGTCACGTGTGCGGATTCAGGTGCCGTGGGGATCTCTATTGTTGGCTCAAAGTGCCACAAATCGTTTAATTCAAACTTCCTTGTCGTCGACAGTCTCCCGTGTCCTTTTTTTCGCCGTTTTCCTCCCGACAACAAGTCCAGTCGTGTATAACTATTTATTTTTCAGCAAGTGTAGCCGCACTGGTTTAGCTCAGTGGTTACTTCATTGAGAAACTATTCTACCGCAGAATTCCCCTCTTCTCCATCCCTACAGTGGGATCGAACCACGGGCGCCGTCCAGTGTTTTCGTTCCCTTGTTTTTTCATTCTGAGACCAAAATTACCCTGTAAATTAATTACTCTGCTACAAATTTTATTAAATCTTGCTTAGGGCCATCTTCTAACCTCGATAGTGATTTATTCCAGTTAAGGTTATGTAAGCTTTTTAAAAAATTGTTAATCATTATCATTTTATATTTGAGCATTAGATTATTTTATGTTACATTTACCTAAATTATATTCTGTTTAATACTTTCTGAAATATTCTTATGTTGCTTGCATCTGATTGGCGAAGAAAAGCAGGAAGTGTGGTCGTTACCGGAAAAAGGGGTCTTTGTTCGAAAGTTACAAGGCAGACGTTGAAAGAATATAAAAAGAGCTGTGTTCCAGTTAAGGGCTGGAAGTGCCGTTCAAACTTCCTTGTCGTCGACAGTCTCCCGTGTCCTTATTTTCGTCGTTCCTCCCGTCAACAACTAGAGTTTTGTACAATTGACTATTCTTCAGCGATCGTAGCCGCACTGGTGTAGCCGTGGTTACTTCATCAAGAATCAATTCTACCGCAGAATTCGTCTTTTCTCCGTCCCTCCGTTGGCTCGTACCGCGGGCGCAGTCCAGTGTTTTCGTTCCCTTGTTTTCATTCTGTGACCAAAGTTACCGTGTAAATTTATTATTAGGCTTTAAGCGTAATTAAATCTTGTTCAGGGCCATCTTCTAACCGCCATACTGATTTGTGTCACCCTCGCTAATGTGTATGCTTTGTTTCAATGAAAAAAATATATATTGCTGTCACGTGTGCGGATTCAGGTGCCGTGGGGATCTCTATTGTTGGCTCAAAGTGCCACAAATCGTTTAATTCAAACTTCCTTGTCGTCGACAGTCTCCCGTGTCCTTTTTTTCGCATTTTCCTGACAACAAGTACAGTCGTGTATAACTATTTATTTTTCAGCATGTGTAGCCGCACTGGTTTAGCTCAGTGGTTACTTCATTGAGAAACTATTCTACCGCAGAATTCCCCTCTTCTCCATCCCTACATTGGGATCGAACCGCGGGCGCCGTCCAGTGTTTTCGTTCCCTTGTTTTTTCATTCTGAGACCAAAATTACCGTGTAAATTAATTACTCTGCTACACATTTGATTAAATCTTGCTTAGGGCCATCGTCTAACCTCGATACTGATTTATTCCTGTGAAGGTTATATGATTGCCTTTTTACGACTGAGCCAGTAGAGGGCAATGTGGCTCTGCTCTGTATTTTTTCGTGGTGAGTGACGGAGTCAGAGCTATCAAAGGGACACCTGTTTTTTTCTTTCTCTTTCGACCTGTCCAATAAACTCGCCGATGTACGGCTGAAGAAAACACCTCATCATGTCATTCTTGGATGATGGACAGAAGTATGCCTGTTGACATGTGTGCTTTGTGCGGGATGCATTGGGAGAATAATGACGAGAGATGAATGTTTTTGCTGAACTCAAAGTTGTGGCATGTTTATTTGCCGACTGCACATAGAGCAGCCGCTTCTCATCACCACTTAACAGGGAAAAAGTAAGTTCGCGCCGAGTACAGACCGGATATGGCGTAGTATCTTGGGTTGCCAGATCCGTTCAAAACAAACAACTAACATGTCCCAATTACACATTTCTATCAGAAAGAACACATCACAGCATTACAGAAATGAGGATATAAAACACTGTTTCTTAACAATGCCAATCTGCACGAGCTGTGAAGCAACTCTGCTAACACCAGTGCGGCCAGCTCCGCTGAAAAATAGTTCACAAACACTGGCTTGTGTGTGTGTGGGGGGGGGGGGGGGCAGTGCCTATGTAGCACTGATTCTGCCCCCCCCCCCCCTCCGAATGTAGATTACGCAGTAGTGCCGAGTCGCAGACGCGAAACGTGGAACCAAAGTGCGTGGCTTAACATTCTATCCGGACTCTTTAGTGCGCTGCACCACTTAAAAATGAGCGGGAAATTGAAAAGCAGTCCGCAGAGAAGCAGATTACCACGACACGAGTGCTATTTTCGACACAACACCATTTATATTTTCGATGTAAAATCACAAAACGAAACAAGCCCCCAACAGTAGCATTATTAAGTCTAGTTCCTCTTCACTTAAACATTTATCGTTAAAAATGAAAAGTAAATCGGACATTACATCATATTTCTATATGAAAAAGAAACACATTGATCCAGACACAGCGAGAGAGTCAGATGATGATGGTGGTGAGAGATCTGAAGAGGAGCGAGTTGAAAGCACCAGAGAGGGAGAGTCAGAGGACACGGGATGCATTTATTTTCAGAGCGAGGACACAGAGCAGGAAAGGGATACAAATTAAGATCCTGAGAATGAGGAAGATGAGACTGCAATACAAGTGGAGTGTGAGACGTAGACAGAGGATATTTGCGCTTCCACAAGCACTGGACCATCAGGTTTGTGATGTTGAAAAGAACACTACCCTGTTCTGTGTGTGTGTGTGTGTGTGTGTGTGTGTTTTGCTTTTTTAGTATCCTTTTTATTTTAATTTTTATTTAACAGTAACAATAAAAAAAATTTGGATAATTATATGCATGTAAAACATCTAGCTTCAGTGTATTTGCAATTTTAGTCCCTGGTCAGGTTTGAGATTGTATTAATTTATATTTATTGAATACAATGAAAAAATAATAAATACAATTAATAAATAGCATTGATCAATACATTTTAGACACTTGTGTATGTCTGAGTGCCTCTGCAATGTAAGTGTAGCGGGTTAGTGTATATGCTGTGTCCATGCAGAACGTGTTTACGTTTATTTGGTTTGTCTTTGTCCACAGACATCAGTAGATGTAAAGAGGACCCGCCAATGCAGCCAGACCTAAAACAGTTTCCCAGGAACCTGATGGGGGACAGGAGGAGGAGCTTCAAGGCAGGCTGGTACCATATCCACCCCTGGCTTGAATATTCTCAACAGATGGACTCTGCGTATTGTTACGCTTGCAGACATTTCAGCCCTCCTAATATTGCTTTTTTCTCATCACTGTAATGCTATGACTACAATGCTCTTAAGTTTGATGAAATAAAAAGTCAAATAAAATTTCGAATCTGTCTTTTTAGCCCTGGGTTGAATGTGTCCCTCCATCAAAACCCCTGGCCCCAGCCCAGCCCCCTCAGTGAAATTGATCTAGAACCGCCACTGCTCACTAATCTGTATTATGACGATAAAAAAATATTGTTGACACGTGTGCGGATTCATGTTCACCACCAGGTGACGTGGGGACATCAAGTGTTGGCTGTAAGTGCCACAAATCGTTCCATTCAAACGTCCTTGTCATCCACAGTCTCCCGTGTCTTTATTTTAGTACTGTAATTTCCTCCCTGCAAATAGTTTTCTTTAACTAACTATTTTTCAGCAATGTTACCCGCACTGGTGTAGCTCAGTGGTTACTTCACCGAGAATCAATTCTACCGCAGAATTCGCCTCTTCTCCATCCCTACAGAGGGATCGCACCACGAGCGCCGTCCAGTGTTTTCGTTCACTTTTTTTTCATTCTCTGACCAAAATTACCTTGTAAATTAACATGTTTTATTAAATCTTGTTCAGGGCCATCTTCTAACCTCCATACTGAGTTATGTCACCCCCGCTAACGTGTATGCTTTTTGTCGATGAAAAAAATATTGCTATCACGTGTGCGGATTCAGGTGCCGTGGGGATCTCTATTGTTGGCTCAAAGTGCCACAAATTGTTTAGTTCAAACTTCCTTGTCGTCGACAGTCTCCCGTGTCCTTTTTTTCGCAGTTTTCCTCCCGACAACAAGTACAGTCGTGTATAAGTATTTATTTTTCAGCAAGTGTAGCCGCACTGGTGTAGCTCAGTGGTTACTTCACCGAGAATCAATTCTACCGCAGAATTCGCCTCTTCTCCTTCCCTACACAGGGATCGCACCACGGGCGCCGTCCAGTGTTTTCGTTCACTTTTTTTTCATTCTGTGACTAAAATTACCTTGTAAATTAACATGTTTTATTAAATCTTGTTCAGGGCCATCTTCTAACCTCCATACTGAGTTATGTCACCCCCGCTAACGTGTATGCTTTTTGTCGATGAAAAAAATATTGCTATCACGTGTGCGGATTCAGGTGCCGTGGGGATCTCTATTGTTGGCTCAAAGTGCCACAAATTGTTTAGTTCAAACTTCCTTGTCGTCGACAGTCTCCCGTGTCCTTTTTTTCGCAGTTTTCCTCCCGACAACAAGTACAGTCGTGTATAAGTATTTATTTTTCAGCAAGTGTAGCCGCACTGGTGTAGCTCAGTGGTTACTTCACCGAGAATCAATTCTACCGCAGAATTCGCCTCTTCTCCTTCCCTACACAGGGATCGCACCACGGGCGCCGTCCAGTGTTTTCGTTCACTTTTTTTTCATTCTGTGACCAAAATTACCTTGTAAATTAACATGTTTTATTAAATCTTGTTCAGGGCCATCTTCTAACCTCCATACTGAGTTATGTCACCCCCGCTAACGTGTATGCTTTTTGTCGATGAAAAAAATATTGCTATCACGTGTGCGGATTCAGGTGCCGTGGGGATCTCTATTGTTGGCTCAAAGTGCCACAAATTGTTTAGTTCAAACTTCCTTGTCGTCGACAGTCTCCCGTGTCCTTTTTTTCGCCGTTTTCCTCCCGACAACAAGTACAGTCGTGTATAAGTATTTATTTTTCAGCAGGTGTAGCCGCACTGGTGTAGCTCAGTGGTTACTTCACCGAGAATCAATTCTACCGCAGAATTCGCCTCTTCTCCTTCCCTACACAGGGATCGCACCACGGGCGCCGTCCAGTGTTTTCGTTCACTTTTTTTTCATTCTGTGACTAAAATTACCTTGTAAATTAACATGTTTTATTAAATCTTGTTCAGGGCCATCTTCTAACCTCCATACTGAGTTATGTCACCCCCGCTAACGTGTATGCTTTTTGTCGATGAAAAAAAATTATTGCTATCACGTGTGCGGATTCAGGTGCCGTGGGGATCTCTATTGTTGGCTCAAAGTGCCACAAATTGTTTAGTTCAAACTTCCTTGTCGTCGACAGTCTCCCGTGTCCTTTTTTTCGCAGTTTTCCTCCCGACAACAAGTACAGTCGTGTATAAGTATTTATTTTTCAGCAAGTGTAGCCGCACTGGTGTAGCTCAGTGGTTACTTCACCGAGAATCAATTCTACCGCAGAATTCGCCTCTTCTCCTTCCCTACACAGGGATCGCACCACGGGCGCCGTCCAGTGTTTTCGTTCACTTTTTTTTCATTCTGTGACTAAAATTACCTTGTAAATTAACATGTTTTATTAAATCTTGTTCAGGGCCATCTTCTAACCTCCATACTGAGTTATGTCACCCCCGCTAACGTGTATGCTTTTTGTCGATGAAAAAAATATTGCTATCACGTGTGCGGATTCAGGTGCCGTGGGGATCTCTATTGTTGGCTCAAAGTGCCACAAATTGTTTAGTTCAAACTTCCTTGTCGTCGTCAGTCTCCCGTGTCCTTTTTTTCGCAGTTTTCCTCCCGACAACAAGTACAGTCGTGTATAAGTATTTATTTTTCAGCAGGTGTAGCCGCACTGGTGTAGCTCAGTGGTTACTTCACCGAGAATCAATTCTACCGCAGAATTCGCCTCTTCTCCTTCCCTACACAGGGATCGCACCACGGGCGCCGTCCAGTGTTTTCGTTCACTTTTTTTTCATTCTGTGACTAAAATTACCTTGTAAATTAACATGTTTTATTAAATCTTGTTCAGGGCCATCTTCTAACCTCCATACTGAGTTATGTCACCCCCGCTAACGTGTATGCTTTTTGTCGATGAAAAAAATATTGCTATCACGTGTGCGGATTCAGGTGCCGTGGGGATCTCTATTGTTGGCTCAAAGTGCCACAAATTGTTTAGTTCAAACTTCCTTGTCGTCGACAGTCTCCCGTGTCCTTTTTTTCGCCGTTTTCCTCCCGACAACAAGTACAGTCGTGTATAAGTATTTATTTTTCAGCAGGTGTAGCCGCACTGGTGTAGCTCAGTGGTTACTTCACCGAGAATCAATTCTACCGCAGAATTCGCCTCTTCTCCTTCCCTACAGAGGGATCGCACCACGAGCGCCGTCCAGTGTTTTCGTTCACTTTTTTTTCATTCTGTGACCAAAATTACCTTGTAAATTAACATGTTTTATTAAATCTTGTTCAGGGCCATCTTCTAACCTCCATACTGAGTTATGTCACCCCCGCTAACGTGTATGCTTTTTGTCGATGAAAAAAATATTGCTATCACGTGTGCGGATTCAGGTGCCGTGGGGATCTCTATTGTTGGCTCAAAGTGCCACAAATTGTTTAGTTCAAACTTCCTTGTCGTCGACAGTCTCCCGTGTCCTTTTTTTCGCCGTTTTCCTCCCGACAACAAGTACAGTCGTGTATAAGTATTTATTTTTCAGCAGGTGTAGCCGCACTGGTGTAGCTCAGTGGTTACTTCACCGAGAATCAATTCTACCGCAGAATTCGCCTCTTCTCCATCCCTACAGAGGGATCGCACCACGAGCGCCGTCCAGTGTTTTCGTTCACTTTTTTTTCATTCTGTGACTAAAATTACCTTGTAAATTAACATGTTTTATTAAATCTTGTTCAGGGCCATCTTCTAACCGCCATACTGAGTTATGTCACCCCCGCTAACGTGTATGCTTTTTGCCGATGAAAAAAAAATATTGCTATCACGTGTGCGGATTCAGGTGCCGTGGGGATCTCTATTGTTGGCTCAAAGTGCCACAAATTGTTTAGTTCAAACTTCCTTGTCGTCGACAGTCTCCCGTGTCCTTTTTTTCGCCGTTTTCCTCCCGACAACAAGTACAGTCGTGTATAAGTATTTATTTTTCAGCAGGTGTAGCCGCACTGGTGTAGCTCAGTGGTTACTTCACCGAGAATCAATTCTACCGCAGAATTCGCCTCTTCTCCATCCCTACAGAGGGATCGCACCACGAGCGCCGTCCAGTGTTTTCGTTCACTTTTTTTTCATTCTGTGACTAAAATTACCTTGTAAATTAACATGTTTTATTAAATCTTGTTCAGGGCCATCTTCTAACCGCCATACTGAGTTATGTCACCCCCGCTAACGTGTATGCTTTTTGCCGATGAAAAAAAAATATTGCTATCACGTGTGCGGATTCAGGTGCCGTGGGGATCTCTATTGTTGGCTCAAAGTGCCACAAATTGTTTAGTTCAAACTTCCTTGTCGTCGACAGTCTCCCGTGTCCTTTTTTTCGCCGTTTTCCTCCCGACAACAAGTACTACGGAAGAGGATTAGGGCCACTGAAGAAAAAAAACAAGGGAGGATTAGGGCCACTGAAGAAAAAAAAAAACAAGGTTGGCAAGATTCTCACTTTTATCTCAGAATTCTGACTTTAAAGTGAGAATTCTCACTTTAATCTCAGAATTCTGACTTTATTCTCATTTTCTGACTTTAAAGTGAGAATTCTGACTTTAATCTCAGAATTCTGACTTTAAATTCTGACTTTAATCCCAGAATTCTGAGATAAAAGTGAGAATCTTGCCAACCTTGTTTTTTTTCTTCAGTGGCCCTAATCCTCTTCCGGACCTTTGTCAATTAATTAGTAGGCTTTAATTGTTAAGTGTTGTTTCGCACGATCTTCGAACCTCGATATTGACTTACGGCAATTGAAATTTGAATCATAATTATAAAATGTTTTGCTAACATATAACACTCCTGTACCCCAGTGGTTCCGTCCTCAATAAACGAGCGAGTTTTGATAAAACGGCTATGGGATGTGTTTTTCGTGACACTGAATTTACTTTACCATGCAATTATGGTTAAGTAAATCCGAATTCATTTTATTTCTCGTAAACATAAAGGTTAGCATTGAGTTTTTTTCCTCTCACATACTGTTATATTATACACCTTACTAATAATACGTTTCTTGCATATCCTTACGCAGAGAAACAGGTACGAGACACTTTTACTTGGCAAACTGATTAACTATATTGTAACTGGGATTGGAAGTACAGTACTGTACATTCAATCTACTGTTCTGTATATAACTGTAGAAATTATACAGTAGATATAATGTTTTGCTCTTAGTTGTTCTTTAACATTTACCCTTGAAATACATATTACAGTATTCATTAATTGATCATTTCACGACGAATTTTACCGAAGTAAAATAATATTTCAAGACAAATCGCGTCAGTAACTCAACAGTGACTCTTATTGGTTGTTGTTAAACAGCGTGTGAATGTTGACTTCTTTCGGGTGCGCAGGTGGCAGTACTCTACACATACTGTACATTACTTTAGAAATACTGTACAGCAATAGCGGTGCACGATTATTTAATGTATACGTTAAGTAAAATTTCCACTGCTTCTTCAATTGTTTTTTTTGTTTTTTTTACATAAAAGTGTAGAATCCATGACGTCGTAAAACTGGTGATACACTGACTCCCCGTGGTTCTTTTCATTACTCTTTCAAACTTTTGCAAAAATAATTTGCCATGATATTAAATACAAGAAAGATAATGTCATACCAGCAAAATAACTGTCACTACAGTTTGAGGATCGACGCTACAGAAAATGGATGGATCGACATTATATATACGTACATTAATATTATATGCCAGGGGGGACAGTTGAAGGTAAACAACAATGACGTCTACATTGACGTTAGTTCCTGTCGCGCATGCGCATAGTCAGCATTTATGCTGTTGATAAATGTTGTGGGAGGGTCCAGACCTCGGCGTAAGTAGATCTTTGTTCGTCACAGTAAAATATGCTCACCAAAATGTAGCTGAATGTGCATAGCCTATCGATTTACAACTAACTTTAGGCTGATGGTATGAATCATTGCAATGTCCATCTATTTGCCACCCATAAGGTAAAATGTTTTGGGAAACATCTGCAAAGAACCGCTGGGGCCGAACATTGTAGACATCAGGAAGGATCTAGTCCAGCTAGCTAAAAAGCGTAACTTCCGGTTGGGATCCATAAAGTACATGCAATATTCATCATATCCGTTGAAATTGTTCAAATAAAATACAAATAACATTATAATGACACTCCTAAAGTGTGTTTTGTTTTAGTGCGGCTGTATTTTATCTTAAATTGCCTTCAATCTAATTTCGAGCGCAGAAACCATCCTTTCCGCTTCGGCGAAACGACACAATAGTTTCGTTCAGTTAAAAATGCAGTCGAGCTGTAAAGTCGTTTCGCAACACATACACGCACACACAGCTTGTTTCTTGAAGTTGGATTGGAAGTCATCTCTGGGGTTTCTGTCAAACACATGAACGCTCTCCTCAGTGTGGCTGTGGGAGCAAGTGAAGACGGTCTCCTTGTCCAGGACTGTCGCCAGAAATGAAGAGGTGAGTGGGACCTGTGTTCCTTGAAAGAAAAAGAAACAAACAATCAAGCAGTCACGTGTTTACGCCATGTGTTTAATACAGGTCAATACAAGCATTTGCATTCTCTTACAGCCAACAAAAAAGCCCTGATGCAGATGGGAGTACTACTGCCAACGAAGAAGGTGAAATCGACTGCTATATTATGTGTGAAAGAAAATATTGAAGTGCAGTACTGTCAATTTAATAATTGTATAGCTGACTGATATTGTGCCCTTTTGTGTCAGATCTTTGAATGTGTAAATTGCCCATACTGTTTTTATTATACCCCAATCTAAAATGAGATTACTTGCCTGCATTGTGTGCGTGCGCGCATGCACGTGTATACAGTATATAATATTCAGATTCATTTTAATTTTTAAAAGCTGTTTCTAATAAACATACTGCTTTGGTTATGTGCTCCGACAGGCTCAGTCGCCACTGCAGAAGATCCAGCTGCAATTGCAGCTATCCAATCTGCCTCCACATTCACGGATCAACCCATCAAATACTTATTCAAGACAGAAGGAGGAGTTGGACAAGTAGGAAGGAGTCTTGTCATACACGTTCTTCGCCATCATCAGAATCCATATTTGTTGTGATCATGTCTTGTTCTTTATTTTTTAAAATGTTTGACATGTAGAGGTTAAGAACAGAACAGTGTACTGGATGTGATCAAATCTGTCTCACAGGTCTCCGGTTCAGGGTTCCGATCACGGCTCCAGTCTTTCTGAGTAGAATCTGGATGTCCTGCCCATGTTTGCTTTTTCTGGGTCCTCCAGTTTTCCCCCACATAAAAAAAAAAAGTGTGTTTGGTTTAATCGATGAGTCTAAATTGCCTTTCAGTCTGGTTAGGAGGGGAAATGGTTGTCCTGTAACTGTCTGGCGACCAATCAGGGATGCACCCCATCTCAAGCGTAAAATGAGCTCCTAAAGGCACTTTGTCACCCATGACCCAATGAGGACAAGCGGTACGGAAATTGGGTGGATCACGGGATATAAATGTGGCAGTAGATTTTTGCAAATGTTGGTCTTGAGGAGAAGCTGTCCGCAAATTGTTTTGTAAACCCTGTGCTGTTGTTGCTGTTGGCTGGTATTTCTGTAAGAAGAGCATTGTGTACGTACGTTGCCACTTCACTGCTACTGTCACAATGATCGTAGCACGATGTAACAAAAAGACATTAAAATGTCCCTCACAGGCTGCAATTGTCGCATAAGCTTTCTTAAGTCTTTACGATGTTTTTTAAGTTAAAAAAGGCACTTTCCTACAAGTAGCAACAAATGCAGGAAAGCGAGACCTTTGACACAGTCGTTGAGTGCCACAGTGGATATATTGTTTTTTTTTGTATTTCCAACAAAGAAGCCGGGTTTTTTTTGTGAACCAAATATCTTATATCTGAGTTGCTTTAAATATTGTGAAATATATAGATTTTTATACCAGTCTAATATAAAATGTTTGAATTGGAATCTCTTTTAAATGTGGTTTACAATCAGCCGTGTTCCTGCACATCCATCCATCCATCCATCCATTTTTCTAATCCGCTTACCCTCACAAGGGCCGTGGGACGTGCTGTAGCCTATCCCAGCTGTTTCGGGGCAGGTATCTGCAGTAGGCAGGGGACACCCCGAACTGGTTGCCAGCCATTCACAAGGCACACAGACAAACAACCATTGCCGCTCACACCTAGGGACAATTTAGAGTGTTCCCTTAATCTCCCATGCATATTTTTGGGATGTGGGAGGAAACCAGAGTACCTGGAGAAAACCCACGCAGGCACGGGTGGAACATCCAAACTCCACACAGGAAAAGCCGAAATCGAATCCTGCACCTCAGCACTGTGGGGCCGATGTGCTAACCAGTTGACCACGAGCCGTTCCTGCTCATACATAACCAAAAATAATACATACATGTACTGTATTTGAATCAACACCTCCCAAACCTTTGTGTTAAATTCCTGCATTTCACATTACTTGATTACCAGACTCCAGAGTGGTCTTGGCAGTTTTGACCCACTGATAACCTAAATGTCTCAGAGCCGCATTTTGTATGTGCTTCTTGTGTCTCTGTGTTGTCTGCTTAGAGGTAATGCTACACTTGGCAATCATGTTTTTTCTTCTAGGTAACATACAGAGTGATCCAGGTGTCTGACAGCCAGTTAGAGGGTCAGGCAGATGGAGGTGCCGCAGTGAGTCTGGTCACCGGTTTCCCTGCAACCACTCAGGCTGTCACACAGGTGAGTCAACCGACATTGCGTACCAACCTCTATCCCACACACTTATAATTTAACACCACATTGTCGGAGCCTATATTCACATAAAAATGATTTCGTATAACGCAACAGGTTTTTTTTTTCGTTGTATGGGGGGCAGGAGAGTGGGAATGGTGTTAATGCATAAATATTTTTTCACACAAGGGGGTATTTTCACCCATGTAGGTTTCGTTGTAGAGTAGTTTCACTGTATATTTTTGTTGATCCTGAAGACAATCCTCAGGTATCTGCAGACCCGTTGACAGAGCCAAGCCTTAAGATAAGATAAGAACCTTTATTTGACCCACACTGGTGAACTTCAGGGGGAACATGAAATACATGGAGAGGAGGGTCGGTTGGGAGATTGAATCTCCGACTCAGAAGGAGCAATGTGGTTTTCGTCCCGTCTGTGGAACAGTGGACCAGCTCTACACCCTCAGCAGGGATCTCGAAGGGGCATGGGTGTCCGCCCAACCGGTCTACATGTCTTTTGTGGACTTGGAGAAGGCGTTCAACGGTGTCCCATGGGGAGTTTTCGTGGGGGGCGGGGGGTGCTTTGAGAGTATGGCATAATGAGCCCCCTGATACGGGCTGTTCGGTCCCTGTGATGTCAATGTCAGAGTTTGGTCCGCATTGCCGGCAGTAAGTCGGATTTATTGTCAGTGAGGTTTGGACTCCGCCAAGGGTGCCCTCTGTCACCGAATCAGTTCATAAACTTTATGGACAGAATTTTTAGGCGTTGAGGGGGTCCGGTTTGGTGGCCTCAGTATTGCATCGCTGCTTTTTGCAGATGATGTGGTACTGATGGCCTCTTCAAGTCGTGATCTTGAACTGGAGCAGTTTGCAGCCGAATGTGACGCAATTGGGATGAAAATCAGCATTTCCAAATCTGAGGCCATGGTCCTCAGTCGGAAAACAGTGGTGTGCCCTCTCCAGGTTGGGGATGAGATCCTGCCCTAAGCGGAGGATTTTAGGTATCTTGGGGTAGGATGAGGTGAGGATGGATCGTGAGATCGACAGGCGGATTGATGCAGTCTGCTGTGATGCAGACTCTGTGTTCGTCTGTCGTGGTGAAGAAGGAGCTGAGCCGAAATGCAGAGCTCTTTATTTACCGGTCAATTTACTTTCCCACTCCCACCTTTGGTCACGAGCTATGGGTGACCGAAAGAATGAGATCCTGGATCCAAGTGGCCGAAATGGGTTTCCTCCGCAGGGTGTCCGGGCTCTCCCTTCGACATAGGGTGAGAAGCTCAGTCATCAGGGAGGAACTCAAGAGTCGAGCCGCGACCCCTCCATATTTAGACCGCATAGGTTACAGTACACTTCTGTTACGAAATTCTGAAATATTATATATGAAATTAAAAAAAAAGACATTTACAAAATATTTTGACATATTTAAGGTCACGGGCTTGGCCTCACCCTAAAACTGCATCACCTGCCAACTTTGGTGGGGTTGATGAATGAATGGCTTGAAATTCTCATCTGTGTCAGAATCAAAACGCTTGTCTCTGTTTGGGCACGTTTCACGGACAATGACTCTGTTAAAGTAACCTTTCACACGCTGTCACACTTCCAGGTTTTAACAGTGTCGCCAATATTTATGAGTGCGATGCATGATGTTCTCATCAAACGGGCAAATTGAGCCAATTAGTACACTTGTTTTAACCTAAGCTCCTGCTTATGGCACTGCTATATTACAAATATTTTATCGCAGGTACTCACATGATATTGATGATCTATTTTTGGTGCCACTCCTTCCCAAAGCCACGTCCGGCTTTCGTCACTCCCTTCGGCAATACATTCTTTGTTTATATTCTCGGTACATATACATACTGTTTGAGTGTCAGTTGCCTAAAAATGTCTGGCTTCCACCGTATTGGCGTTTTTCTCCCTCTTAATTGCTGTGACAAACCAAGCGCCATCATCCCATAATCTTTTATTTTCAACTCAAAACCTGTGCGGATGTCTGTTTTTCGTTACATTTAATGTATGTAGAAGCTTCAGTTTCATAGACAAGCTCCATCCAATTCATTGAAAAATAATTGACGAATAGATTTCCCAATGACATTAAACAGTTGGAATCAAGTTGATGAATATCAACTACATGGCAGTGAATGAGTTCATTCATATAATTTCCTAATTTTTATTTATTTTTTCTCTTGATTTTTTTCTTTTTAATCCAAACTTTGAATGCTCCACTTTATTCTCGCATATTAATTTGAAGCAGTTCAGCCAGTTCAGCAAATATACAATGAATTGATTGTCCAGTGGTGCGGCTCATTGACCGTTTGACCACATTAGAAGAATTTTGTGTTCTAATCAATGTTTCTTGGACCCCAGGCTGTCTTCTCCCAGTCAGAAGGTCTTGAAGGAGATGGCACCACTGAGACACAGTACACATACTATCCTGCCAGCATCGCTGACGCCACAACGGGGACCATGGTGACCACAGTGCAGGCATCTGACACGTTGCTCAGCCAGACTACACCCACGGGTAACCAAACTCAGTCAGCTATGTATATACCTAAAAAAACATTAAATATTTGCAAAATTGCACCTGGTCCGTTCTTCCTTGAATCGTATAATTTATTTATTTATTTATTTTTACAGGGCAGCTCTATGTAATGATGTCACCCCAGGAGGTTTTGACAGGATCCAGTCAAAGGACAATTGCACCTCGCACTCAACCATACATAGCGTACTTATATATTATTATTTACCACAATTTAAGCATAATTACCCATCATCTTATGATGCGTTGTGGTTCCTAGAAAACAAGAGGCTCCTCGTGGTTCCAGGGATGAGAAACGCCGTGCGCAGCACAACGAAGGTTACAAATTTTTACCGGCACTTTATATAGTACAAGAGGAAGTCAGTTTGATCGAGAAAACTTGCTGCCATCTCTCCCCCCAGTTGAGCGCAGACGTCGGGACAAAATCAATAACTGGATCGTGCAGCTGTCGAAGACAATACCAGACTGCAACATTGATTACACCAAGACGGGACAGGTGTGCTGGGTTCTGTTCAATGCTCCATTCAGTCCATTCAGAATCTCTAGGTTCAGTTGAGGTATCACAGTTTGTTTAAAAAGGGACAAATGTTAGCTGTGAAATACAGCATGAAGGCTATAAAAATCACTTTATAACATGATTAAGGTAACACGGGGATGTTAACTAATCACTCTTCCCATTTTGTCTTAAGAGTAAAGGGGGAATATTGTCCAAAGCCTGTGACTACATCAAGGAACTCCGACAGAGCAACCAGAAATTGGGGGAAGATCTCGGCGCCCTTGATCGACTTAGGATTGACAATCAGCTTCTCCGACAGGAGGTATGTTGGTGTGAAAGAGAGGCACACACAGTCGTACAATTAAGAATTATTTTCAGGACCACCGTGCCTACAAAACTTGTAGGCATCATGCGAAATGGCAAATCACTATTTTGAGCAAGATGCGAGTCTATTGTCAAAAAATGAGGTCACAACGGGAGAATTAAGCAATTCACACAATCTTATCAAATTTTATTGAAGTCGAGTGTTTTCATTACCAATATTATACACAGTATATACCGTATTTTCCACATTATAAGGTGCACCTAAAAGCATTCGATTTTCCCAAAAGCCAACAGTGCTATAATATGATGCGCCTTATATATGTTACATAAGTCTCTTTACATTCCCCACTGAGTTGTTTCCCTCTTAATGTTCATATGCCATCTAGTGGTGATTATTAACAGGAACCAATTGTAACCTAAAAGGGTTCTGCTGTATTGTATTGTATTTCCTTTAGCATAGCTCTATCTGGTGGATGCATAGCGCACCCGCAGCCATTATTATAGATTTTATTCTATGCAGTGTGCCCTCTATATGAAAACATTTTTGAAATCGGCCTTACAATCCGAAGCACCTCTTAGTACAGAAAATACGCTAATAATAATACTAAAATCATAATACGCAAATGCTCCGTTAGCGTGTCAATATGATTTTCCATTGACGGTATAGCATTACCATTGGAAAGGTTTTTAAAACGAATCATGTCTCGAATTTAAACAAACAATGTATGAAATTCTTTTTGTTGTGTTTTTAAAAAAAAAAATTATTTTGCGGTAAACGCCAACTGGGTTGTCAAACAATTAAAAGCATGATCAGACAGAGCGGAATCATATGCATGCCACGCGCTTTTTGCGGAACTAACGTAGTAGATTAAGGGTACTTTCACAATGTCGGGAACGTGAAGACACAAACAGCCCTTCGGTAAGTTGATTTTTTTTTTTCCAATTATTTTTTTTATGATTGCGAGAAGCCAAAATCAAAATCAGGATTAAGTTTCGATTCACTGCCCAGCCCTGCCTGAGCCTAGTGACTACCCATTGCTATGATTGCAATTGCTCTCATGCAAGGTGCAGACTGGGCATAATGTATCGGGTCGTGCCACGTATCTCGGTTACTTTTGTTGGTGGATGGAGAAAAGAGTTTGAACATTGATAGTCAATCTGATGACCCATGGTTGTGTTATTACTGTGGGTCATGCTAAATGCTACTTTGGTTGAGAGTTCAAAAATTGTAAACAAGTCAATGCACTCACCGTTATGCAGCCCTTTTCTCCTTTCCAGCAGCTAATGGGAGCTAGCGCCGGTACGGTCAGACCTTGTAAAATTGGAAATATGACACCAGAAAAGCTCGTCTTGCATTGTCGACCGCAGCATTAGGCAGATTGGCAGAGTATTCCCCATTACTGTTAAAAAAAAAGTGTTACCTCTGTTAACTGGTGCCTGCTTTGCTGTCGACATCTTTTTCTCAGGTAGAAGACTGGAAATCCAAGAATCAGATCCTGAGGAATGTGCTACGTCAGCATGGAGTTGTGGGATCATCCAGTTCGGACCCGCAGTGAAAAGCCTTTGAGGAGCAGCTTTTTGAAGACAACCGCACACGGGCCAAAACAGTACTTGAAATGCTTTGACTGAGACTTGCGAGGCTTGTCAAGCGTGCATGATATACAGTATAAGGAAATAATTGAATATTGTCCTAAATATTCAACCCATTGTCTGAAAATGACACCTTTAATATTTTTAAGGGTTTAAAAGTACTTATTTTATGCCAATCTTCATTGCATTTCATTTGAAAGCAATGAACCAATCGTCAAATACTTTCCTCCTACAGCTGTTAGTTCAGCAGTCTCTTTAGAAAGCTCCATGGGATGACTGACTGACGGTCTTTCCACATTGCACTTAGCAACCCGCAGCGCGCCAGTGAGTAAGTCATTCATTGTTTATGTGCTACAAGGACGGAACGTCGCGTTGCACAAAGTGGGTGCCTGCTGTAATACCACCCTCAAATTGAAAAATTAGGGGCTGGTGGGGTGATTTCAGAGTGCTAACAGCAAGCCTCCCTGCTACTTTCAAGTATTCTCTGTTACTACACAAGCACTTATAAATACTGGCACGCTTGTTGCGCGCTACCCCAAAAGAACAAGTGCAGTGTGAAAAGGCCTTAATGCAACGTTTACATTATGTTCCTGTGGCAGTACATACATACAAACTCAACTCAACTGTATTTACAAAGCACATTCAAACAGCCATTGCTGCATACAAAGTGCTGTACATGGAGCAATTATCATTTATACAACATTCTCCAAAGCTACCTGGCGTCCATGTGTAGGTAGAAACCATGAACAGAATGTGAAAAATGGGGGATGGGAATCGAAAACTGGTTCTTGTTGCCAACCGGTTCCCAGAGTTTTAGTTTTTTCGCATCATTTGCCACGCACGTTGCATAGCATTTACTAGCACGCCCAGTAAAAAACATGGCACTGGACGCTCAGAAGTTGGTTTACCTTTTACAAGATAGGTTAACAGCAGGGCACTTTGCAATACCCACTCATTATATTATTTCATGGAAGGGAGGAAACACAACCGATATCCAAAAGAATGTACACACACAGCATGTGAAAGCTTGATGACGGTTGCGCTTTTGATCAGCTTTGGCATGCCCAACCTAGCAGCAGTGGCATCGTAACCACATCCTCTCCTGTCAAAACTCCAGATAACTATGTTACTGCCATTTCAAACTTATTTCAAACCTTTTGCGTGATGAGAGACTGAGGCTGACTCGCTCATCACCTGGCAGCACTCAGTTCAGTCTACCGCAAGCTAGCTTCTCCTTTCACTGAGGCAGGACAGAGTGCGTTCCCAGATCACAAATGGACTTGAGTTTATTTTATTTGTCACTGGCTGACCAAGTAGGGTTAGGGTTAGACTATCATATGTGAGTGTTGAAATCTTACTGGACATTAGGGGTGTTCACATGGCAACTTTTACTCCGGTGTAGCACCGGGGCTGCCCCCCGTAGAGCATTCACACGTACAAAGTTTTACTGGTGTAGCCCCTGAAAACAGCTTAAACCGGAGCAAATTTAACCCTGCTCAGGAGGTGGTTTAAAAATGTACTCCGGAGTAAATGCAAGTTTGCGGGGCAGCGCCGATATAAAATGGGACGTGTGAACGCTACAGGGGTAGACTCGCTACGCGTGAGAAGAGTTGATTACATACGGGTAGTGCATAACTTGCATCCTGGGTATTTTGCACTTCTTTCCTTTCTCTCTCTCTCTCTCTCTCATCCTTTTACGGTGTCTTATAGATCACAGCGTTGATTTGTCTGGAGAAGTATACACCATGGTTTTTTGATATGTCACAAACAAGGCAGGGAAAAGGAAGTACACTTTACGCATGCGCATGTTTAATTTCGTATTGTATTGCACGGCCGCAGAAACTGCCATGTGAACGCAAGTGGGTCTCTTTAATGCGCATCTCTTTAGTAAGCAGCTTTATACATGTGAATGCTCCACAAAATTACACTGGTATAAGATATATCGCAACAAAATACATTGGTGCAGCACCGATGCAAATGTGTGCTGTGTGAACACCCCTATTGTGATGTAATTGCCACAGAATAATCTAGGTTGAATTTGATAAATTCCCACAGAATAACACCCACACCGCATCAAGGTGTCCTAGTATGTGGACCTCTTCAGACCACACCGTTAGGTTTTTAATAAGGTCATGTTACTTTTTAAAATGTAGCTTGTTTACAAATAGAAGTGTAAGAAAATGAATGCTGATCTACCCCCGACCCAAAAAAAAAGTATCAATAAGAGTGAAGAAAACATTGAATCGTGAAAAAAAACATGACAATGGAATCGGAATTGTAAAAACCTAAATTCCCCGTCCCGATGTCAGACCTTGATTAGAATGTGAAAACCATGAGGGACATACTGGCATCCGGAGTGTGTGTTTTAGACTCTGGCCTCGCCAGCCTTTTCCACCCACGGCCTGTCATGGTTACTGTGCCAAGCTCAGAGAAAACGTAACGTAGAATTTTTTGTTGTTTCAGCAAAATGGGGCCACGTGGAACATAATGTAAACGTAGTATAACTACTATTTCCTCCAGTTTTTTTCATATGCTTGCGTTATTGTCTCCAAACTACTGTGTACATGTCTTTTTTTCCATATTGATTTGTGACACCGTTCTGAGTTTGTATAACTTTTTGCTTTGTATTAATCTTTTACCTTGCCATTTTATTTAGCCTCACGTGGATTGTAAGCACATTGTAACAATGTAACAGGATACATGCAACTGAGGACAGTTAAATCTGGATAAAGTAGGTGGGCAGCAATAAAGGTGTTTGTTATGTTCCTTTCACTTTTTGCGTGTTATAGTCGATTTGTAAATCAATTCCACATCCAGTACTGTACAGTATTTAGAAAGGATGTTTCATTTTCTTGAGTGGGTGGTGGAACGTGAAAGCATGCACATATTGGTGGTGGCTTAAATAAGAGGGTTGAAAGGTTGTTTTATTTTCTAGCCTGTGTGACGGAAATAATTTGTTATTGACTTGGGATAGAGCACGGAGTTATGTATTAACTCATTCACTCCCAAAGACGTTTTTAAACGTCTTTTCAGACTTGCTCTAGAATTGGCTGGTACTGAATGAGTTAATGGACTATCAATAGCACAGAGACCTTATGTTGCCACCTGGACTGATGTTTTTTTTTTTTTTCGTTGAAAACATTTATCAGTGCGCATTTTATGCTAGGATCCCTGTATGGAGTAAGGAAAACCTCTCAACAATATAGACGTAACTCTTTATCATCCATTCATTATCCGAACCAGCCGTCTTCTGGCAGACGACTGGGGACACCCTGAACTGGTTGCCGGCCAAAGTTTTTTGGGGAACGTGGGAGAAACCCCACACAGGCACGGGGACCACACACACACACCACAGAGGGAGGCTGGACCCTGGATTCGAACCCCGGATCTCCATGCTGCGATCCATATGTGCTAACCAGTCTACCGCCGCATCAACCACTCAGAGTATATTATCTTGGTATCGTCAATTGTGACTGACATAAGCTACAAAACCAATTCCAATGAAGTTGGAATGTTATGTTAAACATGAATAAAAATAGAATACAATAATTTGCTAATCATGTTCAGCCTACATTTATTTGAATACACCAAAGAGACAATGTATTTGTTGTTCATTGTTGATGGTTCTGATAACCCCTATGCTGTGTGGCCGATGATATGCAAATCCAATCATGTTTTACAGTCGATAAGACAAATTCTTTGTCCTCTGAATGGCAACCCAAACTCCGGATCAGGTGGTGTCCCGGTCCAAAGAGTTCTCAGGCTGTTTAGTCGAGGAGGGACCATGTCTGCTGCTTTCAAGCGTGTTGAAGTGGATCGGAACACGATTGTTGTCACTACTCCAGTTGAACAGTCAGGTGAAACTCTGTGTTTTTGCCAAAAGGTTTGCCACTGTAATTCAGGACTATCCAGAAATAGCAGACACGGTAAAAGCTTAAAACGGGGGTCACCAACGTGGTGACCGCGGGCACCAGGGAACCCTCAAGGACTACCTGAGTAGCCCGCGGGCCTATTCCAAAAATAACTCGCCAGTGATTAGACACTGACTCTCCAGGAATATTGTAGAAGCGACCATTTCAAAATGTGCATACTGGCAGATATTTCTAATAAGGTGTGGCCAATTGATAATTACCCGTTTCATAATTAATGTGAGAAATCGCTGATGTGATCAGTGTCTTCTCAGAAATGAATATCATTCATCATGAAATACAACATATGAAGGTAGTTTGAACATATTTCTTCCAAGATTGCATCCTATCAAACTGGCTGCCCTCCGCATTAATCAGCAGCCAAGAAGGAGTTCTTAGTTTCAAAAAGGTTGGTGACCCCTGGCTTAGAAGGTTTCCGGAAAGGTGCTTCCCCTAAAAGTGATAACTTACCACTGATACCGTCCAGTGTTTGGAAGATGGGGGAAAAAATATGTTCATTTTTGAAATTTGTCAGATTTGACTGAAATTGCTTGTTTTTTTTCATCAAGATTTTATTTATATTTTTCATGTGTTGAGTATAGCAAAAGTATGTATGTGTATACATATAAGTGTGTGTGTGTGTATAGTATATTTGTTGCAAATAATTTTGAGTTTTCTTTGAAGTATGACTGAAATGTTTTCAATGTTTTTATTTTTTCATTTGTGTTCCGCTATGTTGGCATTAGCGAGTTTTTATGTGGCCTTCTTTACCCTCGTTGATCTAAATATAAATAAATCAAACAAATATTGATGCAAAACTGTTTTGTATCTCTTTCTGTTGTGGCTTCCTTTGTCTGTTAAGATAACAGCTTTGTTTGAGTCTTGAGGCTTTGTGAGTCTTGACATCTCATCGCTAAATGCTTTTTAAGGCTTAGAACAGAGGTGTCAAACTCATTTTTGGAATTATGTCTTCCCTTGGTGGGCCATTACGACAGTGAAACCGAATAAACGTTTAATCATCACATTGTATTATTGTACACAAAAAAACAATGGCTCACTAGTTTTGAAATCAGTCAAGTATTTGTTCAATTATTGTTCAAGTGAGTGTAAACCGAGTCACAAAGTTATCGCAAATTGTCAGTTATTTATTACATATGATAATTTGAGAGTTCGGTACAGATTTAAGCAAGGGTCATGGAAGTTGACACATATGATTTGCTTTCGCGGGCCACATAAAATGATGTGGTGGGCCGGATCAGGTCCCTGGGCCTTGACTTTGACACCTGTGGCTTAGACTGTGCTGATTTTAGATCAGCTCACAGAGACTATTTAATTAATGATTGGCAAGTGCTTTGTAACTACCTGAAATTAATTATTAAATCATGTCTTAATAAGTAAGATTTATTTGGACGCGTATTCGTTACGAGCGAAACAATGAACTCCGCCTCTTCCTGTCTAGGGGCGGATCCTTAGTCAAAGTACGCGGCTCGAGCGGAAGTAGTTGCACATTGCACTGCTGCAGCCAGGATCTTCCCGGTGTGTCCAACGCGTCCATCGGAAGCTCAACACAAGTACGGCACTGTAGCGAGACATCCGGAGTAGGATCCAGTAAACAGAAGCTGGCCACATGATTTGTGTACTGCTGGTTGCCGGCCACGGCACACGTTTGCAGACTGAAATAAAGGTCAGCGGGCATTTCTATTGCATAAGAATGAATCTTACGAGTGCAAAGTTCGGAGGGTCGAAGTAAATGCGGTACGCCGAACTTCTTTAAGAATCATTGTTTAGAATTCCTATTCTAGCACGCTGTGGTGCCCGTACGGTGTACAGATTAACGAGTGTAATGTCCAGGTTAAAAGAAGACCCTTCTGGCAAAATGAAAATCACCCATTTAGACACTATGTATGACAACCCCTTAAAAATAGCCTATTTTATACAGTAAAAAAACAAAACAAAACAAACAAACAAAAAACATCTCTCTCAGATAGATAGATAGATAGATATGGCGGGCCAGTGGTCAGTGCGTCGACCTCACAGTGCAGAGGTCGTGGATTTGATCCCGGCTCTGGCCCTTCTGTGTGGAGTTGCATGTTCTTCCCGGGCATGTGTGGGTTTTCTCCGGGTACTGCGGTTTCCTCCCACATTCCAAAAACACGCATGGCAGGCTAATTGGACACTCTAAATTGTCCCTTGGTGTGAGCGTGAGGGTGGCCCTCTGTGTGCCCTGTGATTGGCTGGCAACCGGTTCAGGGTGTCCCCCGAATACAGCTGGGATAGGCTCCAGCACCCCTTGTGAGGATAAGCGGATTGGAAAATGGGCTGAGGGAATATTGACCAGTCCAGTTTGGACTCTGTCTTTTCCTCAAAGTCAGATGGAAGAGATCTCGAATGAGAGCAAGCAGTATAGAAAAAGGATTTTAACATACAGTACAAACACTGATTACCGTAATTCATCTAATCCTATATATTGCAGGTTTTTATCAGAACTCTTGACGCATGAACTTTACGATCTCTATTCATGCATTGATATTATTAGCACAACAAGTCCTGGTAATTTATCTTTCCTCAAGCAGAATGATGATACCGGCATGTACAGCCACCTAATTGGCGTACCAAAGACCTTGCTTCCTGGCATTGGAGGAAAGAAGATTTTGGACTTTTGGTGGAAAACCATCAACTTGTGAGTCTCAATGACTTAATAAGCTTTCACGTTGATCGGTATTTGCATTCTTTGTAATTATGTTGTTTACCTGATGTCATGTTGCGAATTGCATGTCTGTTTTGTCCTCAGGCGTCAGTTATTCACGGAGGTGTATCTCGTCACCAATGCAGATAAGTGAGTGAAGCGGGAGCTCCAATTTACCTCCTCCAAGAAACCAGAAAGACACCAATAGAAAACTGAAGTGATTATTTGTTTTACTGTTGTTTGATTGTCTCCTCTGATTAGATATAAGCATTTTGAGCGCTGGGCCACAGCCAATGATTTCCCAGTGGAAAACATCATCAATGATGGCAGCACCACAGAGGAGGACTGTCTTGGCGCTGTGGCTGACCTGGAGCTGGCCATACGTAGTCGCAAGCTGCAAGATGACATCATCGTGGTAATATGAGTCTGTCTAAAATGAAATAAGTATCCATGATATCGTGTGGTCTTGATTTCTCCTCCTTGCAAGCAGATAGCGGGAGACATGTTGTGTGCTGACCAAAACTTTGACATCACTCAAGTGATCCGTTTCTTCCGTTCAAAGGTGAAAATCATTTCGTGTTATGGCAAGGATGCATTCAGGGAACTGCATTGACTTTGTGTGTTTGCTGAAGCCTGGAGAACTGCTTATCTACTATGAGATGGAGGAAAGCGAGGAAACCAACTCCAGGGGCATTGTGGAAGTCTGTCCTGATTCCCATCGGTAACAAGAAATGTTAAAAATATATATATATTTATTTTTTAGTCCTTGAAGATCCATTCCAAATCAAGACTGGACTTTAAATTAGTGTTGTCATTTGATGCAGAATAACTCGTTTCTGGGAGAAACCCCAGGAAGGACTCACATCTTCCCGTCTGGCCAGTGTGGTGTTTTACTGCATCCAGAGAGAGAGTCTGCCCTTGCTGTCTGAGTTCACAAGTCAGATGGAAGCCACAGACAGGTCCTTTGGAAGATTCTGGGTTCGTAAAAAAACATGATGCTTTTTCAGAACACCCATTGCCAACCTGGTCAATCTGCGGGTACTCGGGTTTCTTCCCACATTCCAAAAACATGCATTGCAGATCAATTGAACACTCTAAATTGTGCCGTGGTGTGAGTGTGAGCGCAAAGAGCCATATTAGACAAAGAAAATAACCAAAAAACAAATATGTCTATAGCTGCAAAAAAATAAAAGCCTTATAAAGCCTTATAATGAAGCTATATTTGCCAACTATCAAAATGACGAACTTGGCTACAAATATACAATGAGCCTTCATGATTACCATATTTTCCGCACTAAAAGGCGCACTGGATTATGAGGCGCACCTTCAATGAATGGCCTATTTTGTAATTTTTTTCCCATATATTCTATAAGGCGCAATCTACAATGCATCCACTAGATGAAGCTACAGGTACATCTTTGTCCATCTCCGTGCCTTCTCTTCTTCGTTCAACTCGAGAGGCGTTCATGACTGCCTCCAAAAAAGTAAATTAACGATTACTTCAATGAAACTACGAAAATTTAAAATACAGTAATGCATCAAAACAGAAAATCACAAAATAAATTCTATAGCCCCCCCCCGACAATTTATTTTGGCATTTCCTTGAGCGTAGCCGCAACACAACGATCAGATGTCAGTAAATTGGGGGAGACTGGACTGTTTCAGAAGTGTTTGTTATTTATTCCTTTGTTGTGTACTGTATTCACAAACAAGGAAATCACAAAATAAATTATGTAGTGGGGCTATATAGTTTCTCTTGTGATTTCCTCACTTGATTTTCTGTTTTGATGCATTATTTTAAATTTTCGTAGTTTCATTGAATGAATTGTTAATTTACGTTTTTCCGAGGCGGTCGTGAACGCCTCTCGAGTCGAACGGAAGAAGAGAAGGCACGGAGACGGACAAAGACGTACCTGTATTTGGTGAGACTGTGAAAACCATTAATAAAGTGTGCGTTTTAAAAAAAACAACACGACAGCTCTCCTTTTTTCGGAGCTGCAACAAAAACCTATTTAATGAAGCAGCGACACAGTTCACTGAACCAACAGCAAGGTATAACATTGTAAGCATGTCTCCAGCAAGGAGCCATCTTGGGTCGACGTATTACCGTCATGACCATACACAAGGCGCACCGGATTATAAGGCGCGCCGTGAGCTTTTAAGAAAATGGAAGACTTTTCGGTGCGCCTTATACTGCGGAAAATACGGTCAATGTTTTTTTCCCTCTGCAGTGCATCCGTACAGCAGGGGTGCCCAACCTTTTATGACGGAAGATCTACTTTTTGCTCACCCAACCTCCCGCCATCGACACGTTACCGCACACGTGCGCATACGCACGCACTTATACACGCATGCCATAATGAGCAACTGCCATAACGGCCCCTAAGATGATCGAGACATGGGACGCACTTTTGCAGCGTCTTAACTATCGTAGCTCAAGTGTACCGTTTTAAAATGCTTCTCTCGGTCCTCCAGATTCCCATTCTTTGCCAGGACCCTCTGTACATAAAACAATGTTTTGTTTTGTTTTTGTTTTTTCAACAGCCACCTGACTGACATCCCCCCCTGCTAAAAGAAATGTGGTCGCAGGCTATGATGCAAATCCTCGTCGACAGAAATGTTGAAATTCTAGAAATATTTATTTATCAAAAATATTTATTCTACACATTTTTCCAGCATTGGAAAACCTTAAGTATGTTTGTGTCATGTTTTTCCGCCTACAGAAACTAGATTAAAGCAAAAAATATATTTCCCTCCCCCGTCTTTTTCCATTCTCAAACATTTTTGAAATAGCTCCAGGGAGCCACTAATGCGCTAAAGAGCCGCATGCGGCTCTGGAGCCGCGGGTTGCCGACCCCTGGGTGCGTCCCCTGCAATGGACTGGCAACCTATTCAGGGTGTCCCCCGCCTGCTGCCTGAAGACAACCGTAGGCTCCAGAACCCCCCCCCCCCTAAAACTACTCATTCTAACAGCCTTTAGGAAAATGGAGCATCTTTTTTAACCTTTTTAACTGCCATACAAGAATAGAAAGCAAGTTAATCTCTGTATAGTAAAATATGTCTATATTCTTTGTATTCCATAGTCTCATCTTCTTTCATTAATCTTATTGTACCAAGCAGCCAGGACAGAGAGACCTGCGTGTGCTATTTTTTGGGCAATTATGCTATCCGTTTATCATTCCATTGTATTTGTAACGTGTGGTAGGTTGGCATCCTAAAAAACACAAAATGACAAAGATGATACAAAAACACACTTCAGATTCTTGTATACCTGAAGGGCATCAACCATAGTTGTGAAAGTGATCTTAAAGGTGGAATCTTCCTAATAAATGTTGAATTCCAAATTGTTTGACTTCAAGGACTTCAAGGTTCCACTGCACTTAGGTAACTTTGGAACAAAACATCTCATAGCCAAACAAGCTAATGCTGATAAAACCATTTTTTTCCCCCCATAGGAGCATATTGTCAACCAGAATCTTCTTGATGTGTTTGGAATGAAGCTCCCAACTGGTTTCCAGCTAATTGGACAAGTGGTATGCGCTTCGTTTTTTACATCATCATTTTACTAATTCCTGTTGTAACATGCAATGAGCGTTGTTATACCTTACCTGTTCGATTTGCATCAATGAGTGCTGCGTATCTTAAGCATATCTTAAGCAAATATCTGCTCGGTAAAAGTGTCTTGTAGTGTATGATTGAGATTTCTGTATCGCTACATTGCTTCTTGTATAATTTAGGAAGAAATTTGGTTTATGAATTCATCAGAATGTGCAGAACAATTGTCATCATCAAATAGTTTTGACCTTTGCCTGATGCCATCAAATGTTCATTGACATTTAAGTTTTACTGCTAATTTGTACGTAAATTCAACTGCATGCTGATTTTTGTGGCGTTGTATAAGAGAATTTGCCCCCAAAAAATCACATCTGCATTTCATGAATCATCCCTTATTGACCATGTGTGTTTCTGAATGTCTCAGGGCCTGTCAGATTACACCAAGTGGCTCACCCGATTCTCCAACAAGCAGCAGGACAAATCTGACAGACCAATCACGTTTCGGTCTTTTGCCAGGTTTGTATAGTAATAACTAACTTTGATTTATATTGATACCGTATTGGCCCGAATATAAGACGGTGTTTTTTGCATTGAAATAAGACTGAAAAAGTGGGGGTCGTCTTATATTCTTTATATTTATATATATATATATATATATATATATATATATATATATATATATATTATATTATAAAACGTTATACCCATTCACGACGCTAGATGGCGCCAGATATCTTTGAAGCGAATGCTGAACTTGACTCCCCAGGCCAAAGCTAACCCCTGTCACGAAGAATAAAAATAAAAATAGCAGTAGCACGAAGAAGAAAAATAAAAAATAGCGGTAAGAAAGAAAAGAGAAGAAAATAATAGAAGAGATAACAGAAAATAGAGAAACGAAGCGACAATCTGGAGAAAAGTGGGTCAAAGATCGGCCAGGTTAACCGGCAGCTGTGGAGAAGTTATGATGTAATTTACATTTCAAAAACCAGAAGCCATTCATTTACGAATGTGATTGCCTTTTAGTTTATGTATTTAAATGTTCAGATATTAAGATTTGAATGAGGCAAAATAACATGCTTTTTCTCTCAAATATATTGTTATAATCATTTGTTTCAGATGTACTGTAATTATTTTCTGTATAAAAAACAATTTGGTGTTCAAAAAGTCTTTTTTCAAACTTGAGTCTTGAAAAGGAGGGGGTCGTCTTATAATCAGGGCCGTCTTATATCCGGGCCAATACGGTATTTAATTGCAGTACTATGGTTTACCTTTACTTTAGATCTTTCCATCTCACCAAGAGAATGTGCTTATCGCAATAACTTTGACTGATAACGACAGGGTTGGATTAATGGGAAATCCATCCGACTGCTTTAATGGGAAAACCATCGCCATGACGATCATGAACTTCTGGGCCGAGGTCACCCTTGTGAAAAGCCAAAGTTTGGTATAGCAGTACATACATACGCATTGGTGCAGCCAACATTATCATCACCGACAAAGTAACAACTGAGTTACTTTGATGTTCTAGGTCCTCGTTCCTCATCCTCTTAATGACCCCACCGAGTTTGGAAGCTTACAAGATTTGTTCAGTATCAGTCGGAAAGAGGGGTGTGTATGATACAATCTCATGATATTGAATACACAATAACATATTTCAGTTTCTGTTATTGTCACATTGACACTGTACCCTACTGTTTATCCACTGCAGTTACTTTGGGGGCCTGCGGCTGCTGCAAGCGACCTGTAAGAAATTCTACCAGTTCTGCTGCCAACAAGGGTGAGACTTTCTGAAAGCAAAAAGATTGACTACATTATTTAAAGAAACAAGACTAGTCATTTTTATCTTTACAAAATGTCATCCTTCACCAATCGGTTTAAGGGGACGGCTCTTCTTAAAGTGAAATATTTAAATTTTACGGATATTTGTGTATGCTTGGAATCTCTTGACTGCCTGCTCATCCAGCAAATGTGAAATAAAACGACAAAGTACCGTATTGGCCCGAATATAAGACAGCCCTGATTATAAGACGACCCCCTCTTTTTCAAGACTCAAGTTTGAAAAAAGACTTTTGAACACCAAATACATTTTTATACAGAAAATAATTTCAGTGCATCTGAAACAAATGATTATAACAATATATTTGAGAGAAAAAGCATGTTATTTTGCCTCATTCAAATCTCAAGTGCAATCACATTCGTAAATGAATGGCTTCTGGTTTTTGATTACATCATAACTTCTCCTCAGCTGCCAGTTAACCTGGCCGATCTTCGACCCACTTTTCTCCAGATTGTCACTACGTTTCTCGCTTCAATGAATTCTGGCGCCCTCTAGCGTCGTGAATGGGTATAATGTCTAGACCCCGAATATAAGACGAACCCCACTTTTTCAGTCTTATTTCAATGCAAAAAACACCGTCTTATATCCGGGCCAATACGGTAAATATTTTGGGAGACACCCGCAGTATTTCCAGAAACGTGTCTCGGTAGCTGTCGGAGATTTTTCTCGGACAAAGTTAAAGAAATGACTCGGCACACAGGAAAATTGTCTTCAATATCGACGGGAGCGGATCTCTGAGAGCGAACGACGGTTAGTTGCTCCGCGATCACACTCGAACTCCTTTCCCGCCAATTCCAACTTTTATTACAGAATACAAGAAAAACATTGCCCCCGATATTTGCATACCGCACCCCTGGTCCGGCCCCTCGGTAGTGATTGGTTACCTTGGTTTGAGCTTTGAACCACCGGTACATTGACACCTTTGCATTTGGTCAACATTGAATCAACATGTTGCAGACTTTGCGGAGACAAATGTCGCCTGGGCGCGACGGGTGTTCTCAAATCGTCTTTTGATGTTCAACCGCTGTTCCCAAATTATTGCTTCCCCCTTTGTGACCGAGTCTATCCTTATCTCCTCTGTTCGCCCCCCTCTGCATTGACGTGGTAATTGTGGACTTCAAAAGCCCTCCGACCAGCTCGCCGGTGCCTTTGTCTTAATGCGTAGGCATTTGGGGGTGCTGGATACGCACCCAAACGTTTAGATGTGCTCAAATTAAATGAAACTTTAACATGATACATTTTGCTCATAGATTTCTCTGTCAGTAGGCCATTCTGAAATTCTTTACTGTTCATCTTTAACAGTTGGGCTAATTAGCATAAGGCTGCCCCCACAATGAAATTTTCGCCCCACAACTTAGCAGCCAGGCTAGGGGAACAGTCAAGTTGTTGGACTTCAGGGATGCACTATCACGTCAAATGGCAAAGGTAAACAGAGCTGCAGATGAGCATAAAGCAAAGGTGACCACATTTTGATTTTTCAAAAAAAGAGTCGGACCGGCCTTGAGATTCTGAAATGATACCCAACTATGCCATACAATATAATTCAAATAATTTTAAAATAGGGCTATGCGATATTGGAAAAATATACAGTATGTAATAGGGGTGTTGCATATTGCAATCTCGATATGTTGGAATACTGTATTTAACATGGACCTCGTTTCATGACATCGTTTCATTGTTGCTTATACAAATGGCTCTCAATGTCTTGAAAAACCTATTTCGTAATTCACATTGTGTGTTTCATCTTTCAACATTTGTCTCCACAGCATCGCATTGACAAAGCAGAACTTCACATTGAAGTATGACACGAACATTCCACGACAAGTGGTGAGGTGTTCTACTTCTGTACTAATTGCTTCATAAGAAAATTAAGCTATATTCATACTACAACTCAATTCAAGAAAAAAAAAGCACATATGCGAAACTCTTTTTTTTTTTTTTTTCATGCAGTGTGAACAGTACAATCAATTTTGTTTTCTTCCCCAAATCCAACCGTGGTTTTGTCATATATGGATATATATCGGACATGTATGCAACGTGACTGCAGTTTGAACGCTCATCCATTCACATTGGAGCAAAACATCATCAAAAGCCCTGCATGCACTCCATGTGGGTGGGAGAGAGAGTCCTCGGGAGACTACTGAGCTCCTCCGTGATCTGCAAAGTTGTTTACATTTAACTTTAATCTCATCCACTTCAAAATGTAAAGAAGCATAAAGTGGACATTTGTGGTGATTGTCGTAATTCAGCCACACTGGCAGTTCATTTATTACCAGCGGCAATTACGTGACGTCATCTTAAGACACCTCCTTTAAATGAGGAGTACAAGGAACGTGCGGACTTTGTATGGGTCTGTCGTCGTGAAGGAGCTGAGCCAAAAGGCGAAGCTCTCAATTTACCGGTCGATCTACGTCCCAACCCTCACCTAGCGTCACGAGCTATGGGTTGTGACCGAAAGAACGAGATCTCGGATACAAGCAGCCAAAATTACTTTCTCCGCAGGGTGTCCTGGCTCTCCCTTAGAGATAAGGTGAGAAGCTCGGTCATCCGGGATGGGCTCAGAGTCGAGCCGCTTCTCCTCCACGTTGAGAGGAGCCAGATGAGGTGGCTCAGGCATCTGATTAAGATGCCTCCTGAACACCTCCCTGGTGAGGTGTTCCGGGCATGTCCCACCCGGGACGACCCAGGACATGCTGGAGAGACTCTGTCACCCAGCTGGCCTGGGAACGCCTCGGGATCCCCTGGGAAGAGCTGGAAGAAGTGGCTGGGGAGAGGGAAATCTGGGCTTCCCTGCTAAAGCTGCTGCCCTCATGACCCGACCCCAGATAAGCGGCAGAAAATGGATGGATGGACACAAGGAGCGTTGCCTCATATCTCCAAAATATTTCTACCTCCTCCCGCCTCGTCCTCTGGTGAAATGAGATGATAAAATGACCACCTATACCATTTGTACTTATAGTAAACACTGCAGCATGTGATGTGCTTTTTTTGGGGGGGGTGGGGGGTGCATCACTCCACGCCGTCCTTTGTGCACAGACATATATCCTATCAGGGATGCGTTGTGTTCACATTAGAAGTCGTATTTGTTTTTCCTAATGTGAATGTATAAGAAACATCAGATTTAACACAAAAAAAATCTGAATTGGGCATCATGCCCTGCAGTGCGAATGAAGCCTGAAAGAAGAACCTAAACATTCTTTTCTGTCTGTCTTTTTTTGTAGGGCCTTGCTGGGAGCAGGTTAACATCTTTCTTTCCTTGTTGCTAATTCAAATGGCATACTAGAAATGTCTTCTTGCTTTTCAATGGAATCTACACTGGTTTAATATATGTGGTTCATTCACATACCGTAATATGAAATAAGTTACTGGTCTTGCTATGTTGTGTGCAGTGCCATCGTCTCAGCCACCCTGAAGTGTCTCATGAAATTTTACAACCTCACAGATGATGTAAGGAGGTCAGGTGTTAACCTGACACTGTCTCACTGACACCAAGGCCTGTCTTTATTGTTGCCACCTCCAAGTGCTTTCGTGTCAAGTCATTCCAAATGATTCAACTCCATTGAAAATTGGATTTGTTTCCAAATAGAGACTTTAAAAATATTTTACATTTAGCTCACAGGGAACAGTTTTGTTTGTCGATTTAAACATTTTGCAAAACACTGTCATTTATATTGGGCATTGTATAATTTGGATTGTAACTATAGGTGTGTTTGTTACCACTACATCTATAAAAAAAAAACTAACCAATTACAAGAATAACATTAGAACAAACACTGCCAAATGAAACATCAATTGCACTTGGTGGGAGTAACAAAATTGCAAAACAGCTTTCATCTGAAGATGATATGAAATGTCTTATTTACATCCATACCAGGATCTCCCAAAGCCAGTCCGAGCCAACTTCATTCTTAATGTGGAAACTGACGAACTCTTCATTACTGCAGGCCTTCAAGACAGGGTTGCGCAGGTAACTATCGCATATAAACAGGACTGGCAGTCGGGTATACCGGGCATTTGCCCGGTGTGTCGACAGCCACCCAGCGGCCGGCTGATGCTATTAAAACAACATATTCATCACTTTTGATCTGAGAGGGGGCAGCCCATTCTTCCACATTTATTATTGACACTTGTCCGAACCGTGTAGGTTTTGGTACATAGGCACCTTGTTCCTCTGTGGAACGTGCTGGCGTAATATGACAATAATGTGGAGATGTAATAATGTATAGTATTTTGCTTTTAGAAATACTGTAATAAGCATTTTAATTTTTATGTTAAGAGCTACTTGGCACTGTTAACCGAAGGGGTCGGTTGCCATAAATGCTAATTTAACTTGGGGTGTAATAAAATGGCGCACAAGTACAGAGCACGCACACGTATAACCCCTTTTACACTTAAAGAAAACACACACACACAAACACACATAAATAGCTGCAAATACCAAGAAAGAATAATGTATGGTCACAGCCATAGATGTGGTCACTATGGAAGCTCCTCTCTTAAACCCCAAGTGTGTAGTATCCAACCCATGGAAAGAAAATTGTTATTTGTGAGGTAATCCCGATGACGGAAGTGTTGGAATGATTTCAATTGTATCAATTGTTTTTAATTACATATTCAGTTTACCGCTATATGAATTTGTAAAAGTAATTTCTTCCTCTTATCCAGAAGAGTTTGCATATCCATATTTCTTAGGTCTGTGATTCACAACCTTTATTGAGCCAAGGATCATATTTTAAATTCGAAAAATCGCACGGCACATCACCAAACAAAATGGTCACGAAAAGAGGAAGCAAATGTCAATTTGATGTTGTTTTTAACATTGTATTTGTGTTTTTTAACTGCTTGTTGTAAGGTGTCCTTGAGTTCTGAGAAAGGCGCCCACAAATAAAATGTATTATTATTATTATTATTATTAATTTCATAATTTATGCCATCTAATAGATGATTTATTTGTTCTTTCTGTCTTGAGTTGCTGGTGTAAAGGGACAAAGATCAATTATTTGTTATGAATACATTTTCTCACCAATTAACTCATTGAATCCCAGCCATTTTCACTCGAGCAAACCCCCCAACCGTTTTACTGCATTTTGACAATTGCCCCGATACAAGACCACACACGTCTTATATGACATTCCGGTTTTACTTTGCGAAGGCACTCATCATGAGGAATAAAAGAGTTAAATGAATTTTGATGAGTCTCGCGCTACACCGTTGGAGCTCTTACGGCACATTAATGGGTCCCGGCACGCTGACCACAACATTTAAGAGTTGGGTTTGGGAAAATAGTAAAGTGCATTTTTTCAGAAAACAAATGGCAGTCATTTGTGCTCTGTTAATTATGAGGGGCCAGTCCAAGCCAAACATGCAGGGGAAGATTTTTTTTCCTCCCAGTCCACCCCTGCATGGAAATGACAACAAACCATAACAAAAAGTATTAGTACACTTCGCCGTAATACCCATGCCGCATAATATGCGGCGCATATAGGAAGTAGAGGTAAGATCGGGCCGCCCGAGCCCGATCCGACCCGAAATTCGGGTCGGGTCTGGCCCTAAAATGTCAATCATTGCTTCGGGTTCGGGTCGGGTCGGGCTTCTCTCTCGCTGACTTTTTTTTTTCATAGTCTCTCTGCTTCTCTCTTAAAGTGCCACGCTAGATTCTTAAGGACGTACTGCTGCTGTGGTTTACGGCCCTATTTTCAACCCCTCAAAATGACGGACGGCCTTAAATTTTCCCCGTCCACTCTTAAAAAAACCTGTCAAAGATGGAAAAGTGTCGGTTAGTGTAATCTCTTCAGAAACAGAAATATAAAAGATGTAAATGTTTATACAGTCTTGTTTAACTTAGATTTCGTTACAAAAGACAGGCTTTGTTATCAGAAATCACCCCTCCTTCTCCCGAGTCCTCACAAATAAAATATGAAATCTCGGGTTTGCTTCGGGCTCGGGTTTGCTTCGGGCTCGGGCCTGCGAATCAAGTTAAGTGATCGGGCTCGGGTCTGGTCGGGCTTAAATACCCTCGGGCCCGGTCGGGTCGGGCTCGTTTTTTTAGGACCGATCTTTGCTCTAATAGGAAGACGGAACTCTGACAGTAGTACTTCTACTTACGAACATCTCTTCATTGGAAATTTTCAAGTTGTGAAACGCCTTAGCTGGAAAATATTGCCTCTTGTTACGAAAAAAATTTCAAGATACGAAAGGTAAAAATACAGTTTGGGCTGCTGCCCCCAGCTCCCGAGTTTCCTTCTTAAGATCAGGACTCGAACCCCTCCAACCAATCCTTTTTATGGGGCACACTTGGTGCAATGGAGCACAGTCATTCTGGAGTACAAAAGAGCCATCTCCAATCTCTTCCCACAAAGTTAGAAACAGAATTATCTCAAATGTCTTGATTTGGGGAGATCGGAGAGGTCTTGCACCCCTAGCCCCTGACTCATTTTTTGATTAAGAAGTGTGTCTCTGTCTCACTACTTTTGTCAATATTATGTGCATGTGCTTCATTACTATGTGCACAAGCCTTTTCAAGTCAAGTCAGTTTTATCGTCAAATAAATTACGTACTTGTGATTTGTCACGCAGGTCTACGAAGGTTTAGTTTACATGGACTTCAGCAAGAAGGTCATGGAAGAGCAGGGTTACGGTATTCACATCACAGTACAGTACATACTGGTTTACACACAATATCCACACCCACACACACACATATATATATATATATATATATATATAAATCCGGTTATAGTATAAATATATAAATATACTTTTTGTGTGATATTTTCCACTTTTAGGGAACTACATCTCCATGGATATGAGTGGCTTACCTCTATTCTGGTTGGCCTACTTGAGTGACCCGAGTGACTCAGGGCGTATTCATAACAACATCCGACAACGCTGGCTCAATGGTAGGCCCCGATTCTTTTTCAGGCTTCATTTTCGTTGAAAAAGATTGCGTTGTAGACCACCAATAAGTGAAAGCCGTGACTTCGAAATACCCGATAGCAGGGGTGCCCAAACTTTTTTGATCAAAGATCTACTTTTCGATCAACCAACCTCCCGCGATCGACCCGTTACCGCACACTTACACCCGCATACCATGATGAGCAACAGCCTGACGCGGAGGCGTGTAACACCCTTTTGCAAGCCTATTAACTATCGTAGCTCACGCGTACCGTTTTAAAATGCTTCTCTCGGCCATCCAGATTCCCATTCTTTGCCCGTGGCCTCGGTGAATTGTACACGAAACAAACTGAATGAGAATAATGATCACGTAAAAGACATAGTGCAACAGCTCTGATCACAAGCTTCAATTGCAGACTGCTGAGCGCTAACAGCTTCCAGTGACGGAGTTCGCACACCACCGCAGGTTAAAGATGACCTGCTTTATTTTATTTTTACTTTTTTGTAAAAGTGAGACTGATATAATGATTTGGGTGCAGTGTGCATCAACACAAAAAATATATATTACTAACATGCACACAAACGTTTTTTTTCCTCTACACTCCTCGCGATCGACTTGGGACCAGTCCGCGAGCTACTGGTCGATCACGATCGACGTAATGGGCACCCCTGCCCTATAAAAATACTCTGAAGGTGCGGTTTTAGAGCATTTATGGCACTTAACATTTTAAAGGTTTTTCAACACAAAATAATACGAGCTAATTTAAACTAATATAATTGAGAGAGAGCAATTACTAAAAATATTGCGCAATGTAATAACAGTGTCCCACTCCATTTGTGTTTACAGTAAACTGATTGATTTTGATGCAAACGATCTCATCATCTCACAATATACATACAGTACATCAATAACCACGCCCACTGATGTACATCATAATATGAACCCACAGCCATTTCTTTCTATCGGCATAAAAATCCCGGATTTCGGTGGATGACATTAAATAATTTTCACCAATGACTACACAGTAGTTGCTGTGCTGAAATACAGCCTGTTTCATTCATCTTCTTTCCAATTTACTGTCTCAAACTAAACAAGTGTTCATTCATGGTCGATAATGGAATGAATACCAATTATAATAAGAATTCATCCGATTTATATGGTAAGGATTGTAAAACATTTTGTAAAATCTGAAGTCCTGAAACTTAAATCAGTTGTCATTAAATCAGTGATCATACAATCTTTTACGTTACCTAAAAATGGTACATGATGTTTTTTTTTAGGTGTTTGAGGTGTTTTCATGAGGTGTTTTTTTTTTTTATAATCCATCTACTGCAGTGGTTCTTAACCTTGTTAGAGGTACTGAACCCAACCAATTCATATGCACGTGGTTGCGTAGTGGTTCTTAATTTAGCATGAGTTGTCTTTCTGCAGGGGATCCCCTTGTGGTCGAAGCCATGCAGACTTTTGCTCAACTTACTGATCAAGCCAGGTAAATCAAATCATTATGCTGTCAATAAGGCTCGGTGGTCCAGTGGTTAGCGTGTCAATCTCACAGTGTGTGGAGTTTGCATGTTCTCCCCCGGGCCTGCGTGGGTTTTCTCTGTGTACTCCGGTTTCCTCCCACATTCCAAAAACATGCATGGCAGGCTGATTGAACACTCTAAATTGTCCCTAGGTGTGAGTGCGAGCGTGGATGGTTGTTCGTCTCTGTGTGCCCTGCGATTGGCTGGCAACCGGTTCAGGGTGTCCCCCGCCTACTGCCCGAAGATGACTGGGATAGGCTCCAGCACCCCTTACAACCCTTGTGAGGATAAAGCGGATCGGAAAATGGATGGATGGACAAAGGGATGCCGTCAATTATTATTATTATTTTTATTTTTAGTTCAGATTATGAAGACTTTGTCTTTTTATGGAAACATTTTTGGATTTTTAAAACTAGACCTGTATTTCGCCTTAGCATTGGTTCAAAGAAACATTCCGTCTGTTCTCTCAGGGTGGCTCTCATGGAAAAAGACTGGAACCGTCTGGCACAACTAATGGACCACAACTTTGAGCTAAGGAGGTAAACCGTCTACTCTGATACATTCGTAGGATTGCGAAACTATTTGTAATGCGGAATATTAAAAATTTAACCATCACAAGTATTCTCTTGAGGCTTTAAGAAATACTCTGTCCTAGAACATGAACATAAACAGAAATGTCTCTTGTATTTATATTTCTGCTTAAATTTCTTGACATCCAGTAATCCCTTGTTTTTCATGGTTAATGGGGACCAGAGCCCCTCGCAAAAGGGGAAAAACCACAAAGTAGAATTTAACCCCGCCGCCCCCCAGGAATTGTCATATATGTGGGTACCAGCATGTCTAAAATATGTAAACAGCATTTATACTTGACATATTTGAGACAACAATTACAACAGTACACGTATTCACTTAAGTCTTTAATTATAAAAGCTTGTACAGTTATTAACATTCAGCATTATTGTCTTCTGAGAAAGGCGAAGGGGCTTGTGTTGGTGGCGTAGAAGAAGGCTCTCACTTGACTCGTAGGCTTTTGGTTCACACGAGACTCTTCTGCTGGAGGTGCTGACGGTGTAGGTTTATTAATTGGAGAACAACATGGTGATGGGTAGCCCTATTACGTTCATCTTGTCTTCTTAGTTGAAATAGGTTTCTTTTTTTTTAGTTTAAAAAACGTTTTTTTAAAGAAAAAAACCCTCTTACCTAGCTGACAGTTTCGGCTGTCACTTCAGCCTTCGTCTAAGCTGTCACTGCTTCCTTGTGACGTGTCTAAAAAAAAAAACAGCTGACCGGGTTGGGAAACCTTCAAAATAAGGCTTGCCAACCCTGTTAAGGCTCTTGCCGCAGTTTAAGCAATGTGTCCCTGCTGATGGTACCATCTCCTTGGTGGGATGAGCAGGGTTTTTCATACTCCTACACACCCTGGACACGTTGCTTCAATGGCGGCAAGGGCTTGCAGTGCAGTTTAACTAATTAAAAAAAGTTATTGCGAACACAACACTAAGATACAGTATGTGAGACAGTCAACAGCGTCACGAGACAAAACAAGAGAAGGTGCTGGTGGGTCGGGCTGCGATGATGCGCAGCCAATCAGCCCACGGGATAAACCCACTCGTGCTCTCTCTGGTCGATGTCGCGCCGGGAACCAATCACATGCCTTGTATGAGTGCCAGTGGCATGTACAGTACAGACATGTGCAAAGCCAATGAGTCAACTCATATCTCTGTTCGGCATGCAGAAACCTTCTCGAGCGCATCAACAGAAAACAACGCGTCTTTCCGCAATATGGCTGCCGATTCGGCTGCATTTTTTTTTTTTTAATTATTTTTTGTTTTTTCAATGAATACAGTATTTTGGAAAAACTCGCAAAGCACTGAAGCCCATAACGTGAAGCGCAAAGTGGCGAGGGATTACTGTATGTCAGAGATGTTTCTAAGTATCTGGAACGATAAGATAAATATTGAAACATGGAAAAAGTGCCGTCTGTCGAGCCACATTTCCACAAGGATGTTTAAGCAGCAGAAACAATACCTCGTACAGGTCCGTGTACACCGACGAGTGCCTTGGTCCTGGCAACCTCAAGATGGTGGCGCTAGCGAAGGAGGTATCAGAGATTTCTCTTTCTACTTCTAAAGTTCATATTTTATTCAAAAGCATTCAATTTCACGTTTGTGTTATGTTCTTTCTTCTTATGCTCTCTGCTTCGTGCAGTTTGGCTCAGCTGTGAAGTTACCAGGTAGCGGAGGGGCAGTGGTGGGATTGTGTCTAGACCCAGAAAAACTGGTAAGATTACCCCACAGAATATTTTCAGTCGCCTTAATCGAGGGCAGTGCTTCTCAACCGCCTCCAAAAATATTTAGCTCTGCAAGTAGCACCAAAATGAGTAACATTAAAATAGTGAAAATGTGCATTGCTTGAAGTCTTAGTCCCTAAAAACCATATTTACCCCACCAAAGTCAAATGCAACCTAGCTGTCCTCTAAAAATGTACTTATTTGAGAAGTAAAAACAAAAAAATTAAATATTGTACTCGATTAAAAGTTATATGGCTACAAGCTTCATTCTATGGATTGTATTTAATGTTTTAATGTTGTGAATTTGAACTTGTTCATTCAGTGATTCTTTCACATACTACAGTACTATCAAAACAAAGTCATATTTTTATGTACACCACCGTTTTGACCATTTGGGGTCAAATTCATAGACACTGCTTTTTCATGTTGCTGCTGCTCGTATGACTGATCAGGGCAACACCCCCAACTCAGTCATGCGCCACAAAGCATGGGAAGTGTGTCTCTAACATTTCAGCTGAACTTGCTCAAGGGTCATAGTCACTCCCTTTCCTCTTTTTCACATCATCATATCTGTCATGTCTGGGGTTAGTGTTGTATATTGGAGTGGGCTCAATTCCTCTCCCACAATCACTCTGTAAAAAACTGTGTTCATTCCAGGGTGTACATTAGCCCTTTTTTCCGCCTTAAGTCAGTTGGAGTATGCTCCAAATCCCCCATGACTCTGAATAGGGCAAGATAATGCATATATGTGATATTCAGTAGTTAACAAAGCTTCGTGCCCCAAACTACAGTCGCCCTGTGATCGAACTACAGTCGCCCACGACTGTGAATGAGTGAACAATGTTCCCCCGCTATATCACAGTTCATCATCCAAGCCCCCACCATAATGCTGATTTTTAAGCGATTGTTTTTGAATGTGTACAGGCAAGTTGAATTTGGAGTTGCAGGCCGTCAGTGTTTTAGACCAGGTTGTGCCGCCGCATGCCAAGCAGCACTGAGATCGACTGAAAGAGATGTAGCATAATAAAGAACCGAGGAGACATGTCCCAAACCCACAAGTTCCAATGGTAGTCGTTTCGACAGAGCAGAGAGAATGTAGGCTTCTGAGTATTATATATTATTATACATTATATTATACTGTATATTCTCTTCTTGTATGTGTTGCTGCTCCATACTTGTTCAGGTAGATGAAGGGTTTGAAGTTTTATAATTTTGCATTATACAGTCAAACCCGAAATTATTCATACACATGGGGTATGAATAATTAAGCTAGTGGACCTTTAGTTTGATGAAATAAGAGTGTATTTGAACATTTTGCTGTTTCAATGTAAGCTTTACATGAGCAGGATTTTGGAACCGATTAACCGATCAGTGAGTTCAAAAAAACAAAAACAAAAAAGATAAACCGATCAGTGAACCAATCAGAAGATGGACAAATCTATTCATTCTATTCAAAGAACTTCTTTAATTACTGTACAGTCCATTCACGTGATTTGTGGGGGATTGGGACCTGCCCGGCCCACAAATATCCCAAATTTGTGAATATTTGACACCCATTGAAATACAATTAAACGCTAAAAACAATTATCCCAAACACTGCGATTAACATTCAATATACAGAAAATGGGAGGGGAAAACCTGATAACCCCCCCCCCCCCTCACCCCCAAATTATTTTAAAATACAGTCAAACCTCGGTTTTCGGACGTCTCGGTTCTCGTCCAATTCGGTTTTCGACCAAAAATTTCGATTTTTTTATGCCTCGGATGACGAACAAATTTCGGTTCTCGAACAAACTGAGCACACTTGAAAGCACCATTTGACTCCTCTCACCTTCCTTACATGAGCAAGTGACGCTTCCTCGGGTAGACGAGGAAGTGACGCTTCCTTGTGTTGCTTTCCATTGTGAGCAGACGTGTTCAATAAACATTTTTATTTTAAAAAGAGCGTGGTTTCGGTTTTTGAACAATTTCGGTTTTCGAACAGCCTTCTGGAATGGATTATGGATGAAAACCGAGGTTTGACTGGACTGAAAAAAAATCTCAGTCTACACGAGTCTTACTATTCCTATGCAAGTGTATCTGTACTTACTAGTAGTATTTGAATTATCAATATTTGGAGGATTCCCACTAGGACACCTAATGGTTGTTTCCAACATGTTCATACTATGTACAAAGTTGGCAGAGCTCAGTTCCCAGTCGAAAGTAAAGCTAACAACATCTGATTGCCTGATGGCGCTTTTGTCTGTCCCATCAGGAGCCGATGAGACAAGCTTTCCAAGAGGCCGGCTGTGTTTTCTGTGTCATCATTCCGTACAACCCATCTGTCAGCGGTCAACCGTGACTGTCAAGCTGCTCAAGGCCAACATGGGTCACTGGAGGATTATCAATCAACATAAATGCTAATGTTGTATGTAAATAGGCACATGCAGTTGGTACTAATAATGACGTGTACAGTGATTTGTATATTTAACTTTTTCACACCTTACGACGACAAACTGCAATCTTTTTATTGTGATTTTATAGGAACGGCAAACACAGTGTAGCACATATTTGTGAAGCGGAATGGCAATGGAAGGCTTGAAATAAGTGGTTTTGCATCCCAGTTGATTGCCTCATGACCGCACCAGCTAGCTACAAATAGCAACGAGCTTTGGGTGGCGACTGCTGTGGCTAAACATGTTGCAGTCGGTCCCAAGTCCTCATATATGCATATACGCGTGTGTGTGTGTGTGTGTGTGTGTGTGTGTGTGTGTGTGTACATGTACACATATGATGGTCAGGTCACAAAAATGTGAAAGACATTTAAAAAGTGGAAAAACAAAATTATTATTTTGTCATACGTATAATTGTTTTCTATCATGGAGCAAAATTATTTTATTTAAAAGTCATCACTTTTTATTGTTTATAATTCAGTGATGTTTCTTAACTGTAAAATTCATAATACACACATTGTGAAAGTGTGCATCGTAATTTTTTCTACAGTAATTAAAATGAGATTTTATAAATGTGTGTCATTTTGATTGTTTCACAGGTAGCGTTGCAAAGGAATGAGACATTTAAAGAAAGTTCCTGGTAACTTTCCATGGGTCGTTAAAATTAGGAATTTTGGAAATGTTGGGGTGTCACAGTGACAGAGTGGTTAGTTTGTTTGCCCCACAGTTCGGAAGTTGGAGGTTAGAATCCGGAGTTTGCATGTTCTGTCTTGTGCTTGTGTGGCCACCGTATTCTTAAAGATGGTTTTTTGGGGTTAAGTGATGACCAAATTGTTTGTAGGTGTGCATGCGTGCATGGTTGGTTGTCTCAGCCCTGGTGATCAGTTGATAGTATACCTCACCACTTGCCCCAAAGGCAGCCCAGATAGGCTCGAAAGAACCCTCGTGAGGGTCAGCAGTACACAATGATCGGATGGGTTCTTAACCAGAAATTTTTAGTGAGAATACCTGGAAATTGAAGAGACTCTGGTATAAAGGTGTGTGTGTGTGTGTGTGTGTGTGTGTGTGTGTGTGTGTGTGTGTGTGTGTGTGTGTGTGTGTGTGTGTGTGTGTGTTTGTATGTATAGAGAGAGAGAGAGAGAGCAGAGGCGATTGCTCTAAGACTGCAAGGGAAGCTCAGCTTCCCCAAAAATGTCCAAAAATAAGTGATCAAATATATGTGTGTACATACAATTGTGTGGAAAGGTCATTGACTAAATATGCGCTACAACGCGCTCAACTTTTGTTCCGAATCAGCTTCTTATTACTGGTTACGACGCGACTCTCTTTCTCATTCATTCCCGCAGCTTCATTGTGCTTTAAACTGTGTGGACGCTGAGCGTCTGCAGGGCGGATGCTGGGCGTCTCGAGAGTTCAGAGCAGGTTGTCCCAATGCATTGAAACGAGACGAGTCATTGGATAAATGCTGGTTTTGTCCCGCCCATCGGATGCTCAGCGTCTCTGGGAGTCTATGGACAGTGGGCGTTTATGGGCTGGTCCGAACGCTGAGCTTCTCTGCATGATGATTGGATGATCTGTCTGAGGCTGAATCTCTTTTTGATTGACAGCAAAATGAGCCAATCACCAATCTTTCGTGTAGGCATCGTGGGAGCATTTTTTTCAATTCTCATTCTGTTCTGAGTTGAACTGGAGACTTCTAATCATCTGAGCGACACTCTTTGTTGAAAGCGACAAATTAATCTTTCATTTCCGGTGAGTTTTATTTTAGTTGCTGTAGTTGTAGGACACTAGTTAAGTCCCTGGAAAAGATGCAGTGTTGGTATGACAGGGTCACAGATAATTTTCATGAAAAGTAACGGAGAGTAGAATCCACGTATAAACAAACGGACACATTTTATGATGTAGGCCGAAATTGAGCTTCCCCTCCTTGACAGACTAGCATCCGCCACTAATAGAGAGAGAGAGAGAGAGAGAGAGAGAGAGAGAGAGAGAGAGAGAGAGAGAGAGAGAGAGAGAGAGAGGGAGAGCGCGCTCCCCTTGCCCAAATGCAAGGACATTACTGTGCGTGTGTGCGTGATAATAAACGCATCTCATTCGCTACTTCTTCCAGAGGCGGAGCAGCAGGCTTGCCGGCTGAACCACACAGAGTAGCTCTGTCTCCGGTTGGGTTGTCTTTTTATTTACCATCCGCTCGCCGGTGTGTAGTTCCGGCCCGACAAAGTCGTGGGACACTCGCGTGTCTTGAGACTTACTTGAAGGGGACCCGCTGGACCATGGCAGCCAGAGAGGAGCTCTACAGTAAAGTCCTTCCTCGGAGACTTCGTCAGAACCGGTCGGGTTCCGCGAAATGCAGCTCCAACCTGGATGTGCTGTTGTCTATGGGCTTCCCGAGACAAAGGGCGTAAGTGTCCGGTGTGAATGGTTGCAAGCATGTCACAAAACGCACGGGGGGCTGACGTGGACTTGGCCGATGATGTGTGGGCTGACTGGCGCAAAACTAAATGACACAGATACAGTTGGTGAGTGTAACGTTAGCATCACACTGCTCATTGACAGTTTCACGGGCTGTTTGAGGTTTCTACATTGAAATTTTGTTGGTGGTTTCTACTTACGTATGATATCCTGTATTGTCCTTCACTGCGTTCTCTTTGACGTCAAATTACTATTTTCTGTTTGTTCATTGGTCATTGGCATAGAGTTGTGCGTGTGTCTGGAGCAGGGCACAGAGCAATTTTCCTGTATCTTAAAGTAAAGGGGGGTGTTGTCTTCAGCAACAATAGACTAAAACACATATTTACCAGCTGCTATATGTCTCTAATCAGATCCAATACAAATGCTGTATGACCACAATGATAATAATCCTCAATTTTGATTCACAAAGTCGCAGAGGGTTAGTAATTTGTATTTATGATCACGGTTATAGGTTGTACTGGACTACAACTGCATCACATCATATCTCTGTTAGGTTGCTGCCAGCAAGGTTATTGTAGTTCATTAAAACTAACCAAGTAACTCAGATTAAAATTGAATAAACATTTTAGTTACCAAAGTGAAATAAAAACAAAACTGCTTTTGAAAAAACAAAAACAAACCAAAACCTCATCTTTCATTAATAAGACTAACCAAAACTAGCTAGAACCCGAGCAAATATTTCCTTCGTTTTCATCTTTGTCAATTAATTTGATATGTGAGCTTTGGTGGTTCATTTGAAATGGTTTTATTTTTGTATTGCTGTGCGTCCGTTTACAAGAAGGAACGTCAAACAGTCGGTTCTGAGTTGTAGTTTACACAATACTTTTTAACCTTTTTTTTTATCTTGCCCTCGACAAATACTCCATTCATTAAATAATAATAATAATAATACTAAAATGATTAAAACCTAAATTAACATTTTCAAAAAAATTACAAACCAACAACATACTGTAAAAACAAATTAAAACTAACAGAGTAAAAAAAAAAAGTCACAAAAAAATAAAAGCTAACTACTGTACTGTATAATTTAAAAACAACCCCAAACCATTATAATCCTTGCTGCCAGTAAGTGCATTTTTCAGCTGCATTAAGTTTCTAACCTACTTGTCAATCAGTGCCCAGTGGACCTATTCCTGGCGTTTCACGGTAGAATGGACACGAGATTGTGAGTCAGTGGTGTGAAACAATGACTGAGAGTCTGCAACCAACACTGATGGAATGAATGACTTTTCAGCAGCTGTCTATTCTGTCGAGTAATCACTCAACCTATGACTCCGTTCAGACCGCCAACAGACAGGCCATTGGCTCTAAAATGATTATTTGTTTAAAATCCTTAACCTTGTGTGTGGTGCAAGGTTGATGAAAGAGTTGAATGTTCAACAGAATTCAAGTGACGAAGGCAGCAGTGAAATGCACTCCGACATCTGCAGAAATATTTTGTCTGCCAAGTGAAAGAACGATACAACCAAAGTTATAGTTTTAAAGTTTGAAAAGAGCAACCCCTCCTCACCTCCAGGATGGAACAATGAAAACAATAAATAGTGAAGGAGATTTTGACAAAGCATCGCAAAAGATTCAAGTGGTTACAAAAAAATATTTCGAGCAAGCCTAAGAAAAAGGGCCTTCTTGGCATGCATTCAGTGTTTATGTGCAGATGTTTCTAAGGTTTTATGGCACAGGAAGTCTGCTGCATTTCTGAACGGTCACAGTCAACAAGAACAATAGTGCCGAAGCAGGCCTTTAGCTATCCTACCAATCCCAGGACTTCTTGGCTTAGTCACAGTCACTGATTATTTCCTTTTCTGTATCAGTTATCTTCACTTTTTCCTTGAAGAAATTGGCTCACTAAATATTTTCTGAAAAAATATCTATCCATCTATCCATCCATCCATCCATCCATCCATCCATCCATCCATCCATCCATCCATCCATGCACCGCCAACAGACCTCTGGATGTGGTGTGTATTTGTTTACTTGTTTTCAGTGAAGTCTGTATTCTGCTCACATTTAGTTATGCTGTATAATTTTCCCATGCCCCCAGTGTAGCTTGGCGTCCTTGTAACAATCATCACCTAGAACTGGAATACTCCCTGCTGGAGACACACAAACTTTGGAATGCGCCAAGCAGAGAATTGGTTTCGGAGAAATGAAAGTTATAATGTCCCTCGGTACCGCCCTTCTGATAATATAAAAATGATGTGATTCTCTTCCTGCTTCGCACTCGTGACGCGCAGCCATTGTCTGTAATATGCGGGTGCCCAGAATATTCTGTTATTAAAAGCTTTGAAGGAACTGTTCATCGGCTCCAGCCTTTATTTGAAGAACCAACCTTTCTCCTCGTCCGAAATTCAACAAACACGTGGAGGAAAGAAGGCCGCTTTCCCCCAACAACAGCTATCCTGGCAGAATAGTAGCAGCGGCAGGCAGTATTTACAATGGAGCGCAGTGATAACATTTGCATTTATCAGTCAACATTCCGTCCACTTTCCGTCTTACTTTGCCGAAAAGGACATAAAGAAATACAGGCGCAAGATGGACAGGTTGGATATTACAGATCCCAATGAAGATCCAAGACTGTTTTTTGTTGTTGTTGTTGTTGTTGTTTTTTTTTTACAATGTCGCAATGGCAGATGGGGAGAACAACAATGGTGGGCAGTGGTGTAGTGGGGATTTTTTAAGTGGGTGTACGCGATTCTGGGATGTTCTAACCTCAATCATAGGCTACAACACCAGTTGAACTAACGTTAAATTTAATGTTTTACTACTCCAAAATAATCACAGGCCAACGTTGTTAAGCATAACTCGCATTAGAACAATGATCAACAAACATTTCAATAACCCACAGGCAGTGCAGGGCTAAAACCGAAATAAAAATTGAATGTGGCGTCGGGAGAAGTGGGTGGACGGCGTACCCCCGCGTACCACGCCCACTACACCCCTGATGGTGGGTCTTACGATCAAACAAAGGCTTGAAAGGTTACAAATTTAGATTACGGGCCGTGTGTATTTAGACTTGCGTGTCTTAATCTATGAGACAAGCATATTTGACTGGTAGGACCAACCTGGTTGCCTCGAAGCCAGGGGCTAGCGGGAGGCGATCAGGGTGGCCTGGCAGAGGTGGGCCGGGCACCTCAGAGCCTGCGCACTCACACACGTTGCCTGTAGTTGGGCGAGGAGGCTGCTCGCAGTGCTTTTTTTCCCCAGTTACCCAGCTCAGGGAATTACCCCAGAGGCAAACTTAATTGAAAAAATTCCAGTCTCAATGAGCACAGAGTGGGATGGCTCTCGCCTCTTCCCTTTGTGAATCAAAGCAAAACCATTTGGATAAATAAAGAGTACCGTACATGAAAAACAAAATAAGTGTTTAATTTAGCTTTCTTTCACACAAAGCTTCTTCCTAATCTGACTTCGCTGTCTTCTACATTTAAAACAAAAAAAGCTTGCAACCCCAAAATCGTGAAATATGTTTGTATTTATTTTTGTATGTATAGATGCTTTCATATGATTCATAGTGCAAATGTGCATAGTGTACACAGTACGTGTTGGTTCCATTTTAAAATACACTAAACATTAACAGCGAAAAGTGTTGAGGCCACAGAATATGGACAGGCGATGTAGTGTGACAGTGGGCAATGATGCAAAGTCTGTTGGAAAGTTTTTACCTGATTACATTTCCATCCAGCTGAAATACACAAATAAAATAGACTGGCTCAATTTACCCCATGGTGACCAGATTGAATTCATCTCCCACTTACACTGCTTGCATTAGAAGATGGAGCCTAGCAAATGCAATGCAATGCAGTGCATCATTTCTACTCCATCAGTAAAAGATGTGATCCATTTTTGAGTACGGTGGAGTTGGTCATACATTATTTAGTGTTTCTCTTGTTTTCTAGTGCAGTATGCCGAGCTTATTGAGGAGGCTTACACCTGTGCTGTCCTCACAATCACATTTTGCTGTTTCGGACTATTTCAAGATAACCAATCAGAGCAGTATGATTTAATTTAATGCGTCATATTTTTTTATTGCACAATAAGGAAACCATAGGTAACAGTATTGTTCTTTCTGAAATTGCCTGGAAATGAATCCGGTCTGGATAGTGGTGCATTTGGTGCATACTGACTGTTACTAAAGCTTGGTGCTCATGTCATGGTTCATCTGATGCTCTGTGCGGAAGCAGGGAATCAGACAACCTGATCAGATTATGGGGGCACTCAAGTGTCTCTACTATGTGAGGATGTAGTATTAATGATTGGGCTTGGCATTACAAATGAACTGCATTTTCCTGACACAGCGGTTTCATCGTTCTATCAGAATAGGTTGTAACATTTGCAACAGGAGTTCTGTGATGTCGTGAACAATGAGTACAGTGGTGCCGAGCGCTTTGACTTTTGAGCAAATTTGAGGGAAGAGCACTATGTGGTGTCAGTTAATTCAACTCTGCTAACTACTCAACAAGTCGACATTTAGCAGATAACGAACATCCATCCATCCATTTTCTAATCCGCTTTTCCTCACGAGGCTTGCGGTCATGCCGGACGCCATGCTGTCTTCTGGGGAACACCCTGAACTGGTTGCCATCCAATCGCAGCGCAAGTAACAAACAATTCTTCCCAAAAAAAGGCGTCAAGATGTACTTTGCCCCTCCCAGATTAAGTTTACTGTAAAACTAAACATTTAGTACATATTGTGTATTGAAACTAACTTCACAGCTTTGCCTTATATAAGTCCATTCAGCATGATGCTAACACACAATCCAAAATGCCACAGATGGACTAGCGCATGAAATGGTCTTGTGGTGTTTTAATGATGAAAGCAGACAAGATAGCAATGCTCACAGGCATGTCTTCTTTTTCCTCCTCGAAAAAAATGAAACTTGCTCGGCACAGTGTATCCTTTCGTTTGTATTATGCCGCTCCCTAAAAACAAAGGCATGCACACCAGAAGGTGCAGCACCATGTTCATTAAATCGAAGTATCAAATGTTTCAAACACTGTTTAATTGTTAACATTCTATTTAATTTCATTTTTACTGAATGTTTTCATCAAGTAGAATATTATATGTTGTTCATTAAAAGCACATTACAAACATTTTGGCTTGATTTTCAAAGGAGGCTGAAAGTCACCGCTTCGAAATGCTTTGCCAGGCCTTTTCCATGTACCTCTAACGCAGTGGTTCTTAACCTTATTAGAGGTACCGAACCCAACCAGTTTATATACACATTCATTCCTGAAAAATAAAAATTCAAGACGTTTTTCCTTCAGTTTTGCCGGTGCGAGACTAGAGTTGCTCAACTTGGCATGACAAATCATGGAGATAGGATGCTGAGTCCCATCGAAGTACATAGTCGTCCGACCACTTTATTTTTTTTACTCAACATAGTGAGCAGGTATTAATACATTCTAAAAATAGCGCACAACGTACTATCACAACAGTCACACGTTGACCAATGAGCGAGGTAAATTTCCTGCAGCACTGATTGAACAAGCAATCTAATGTGATCATCTGCAGCCAGTGATGGCCAAGCAGGCGTGTCATAATTAATTGACATGTTGAGTCGGGTGTGTCTTCACCTCCACGGCAGAGGCTCCGTCGAACCCCTGGGACGATTCACCGAACCCCTGGGGTTCGACCGGACCCAGGTTAAGAACCACTGCCCTAAAGCTGACAGTATCGCAACTGAATACACTACAAACACGAAAAAGGCAGTGAGTAGTTTTTGGTCAGTTTGGTCAATTCAAAACTGAATTGATTTATAAACCCCCTCATCACAGAGCTATAGCACACATGAAAATATCTTAACTCATTAAACCATGCATTTATTTTTTTTTAAACAACACTGCTGTGTCTGGTTGGCCTCATTCTCGAAAAGACTAACATCTTACTGTCACTAGTTATTTCCTGGTTACTTACAGCTGCACGTGAACTAATCTGTAAAAACACTGTGGATGTTTCCATTTGGAGTTTGTAAATAGGGCAGAGTTGATAGGATCAGGAAGTAGATTTGATGTATTATTTAATCTCCTGCCCAATTTGGTGTGTGTTTGTGTGTGAGTGTGTGCGTGTGTTTGTGTGAGTGTTCATTTATGGGTGACCGTACAGTAATACACATGGTACCGAGTAGCATGTTGGCTTCTGCCAAGGCCTTTTGCCATGTTGAGTTCAGTGATGACAGAGCCATCTGTGGTTTTTGGCGCCTTTGCCAAAACCATAACCGGATTGGCTTCAACAGCCTGCATCCCGCAGCTCCTGCTGCCTCCCCATACGGACTCACCCCTTCAAAGGGATTGGAACGGGGAGACCATGACTAACAGTGCCGAAAATGGAGTAACATTTCTCTCTCTGTCTAATAACCGTGATTTGTGATGTCCATACTGAGATTTTAAATTGTGTTTGAAGCGTGGCGCCATTATTATATAAAACAGAGAGACTTTCCCACGTTGTTGTCATATTTATGAATGAAATACGATGACGTCCAACACACACGTCCTCGCCGCGCTGGATTCGTCTGCCTGCGCATCGTTCAACGCCACCAAAGTCGCGTTACACCACCTGCGCCACACAATAGACGTCCTTTTAGCCCGTCTCAAATTTTGTGTACTTTTTGTCACCAATTTGCAAGATGCAACTTGAAGGCCTTTGACTGGACACTTGTTTATCCATCCATTCATCCATTTTCTGGATTTCTTATGCAACACAAGGTTTGACTTCTGCATTAGTGAATGCAGGAATCGCACAATTGATGACACCCTGGAGCAGTGAGCAGGTTTTTCCCGCAGTGGGTGAGCTGTTAGGGAAGTGAGATGGCTTCCTCTGGCGGGCACTTGGTCAAGAAAGCCGATGAGACATACAAGACTCATACAAGCAATAGCCCTCTTCCTTCTGAGGCTGTTCATTTCTTGAAAATTGTCATATTTTTGTAATCCCTCTTGTCAGTCAGTGACTAACAATATCTTTTAAGGAAGAATCAGAGCACGTTAAGAGCAACATTTTAAGGGCTCTATCTTCATGAATGGCATAAATCCTTGCACCGGAACTCTGGGGCAGGTTGGACCGTGTGTTGGTCATTTCGCAGATGAGTTCTGTGCCGCTGTGGGAGTGTTCAAAGGTGACTTTGATCATTGCCAATTAACTCCAACTTAGTCCTCTCATTTCCTTTCAAATTTGGCGCACTCTGGGATCCAAAACATCTGCGGTGTGAATTGGGCACTTGGAACCTAACATAACCCTAATGCATTCAATAAGTTGTCTTCTACAATGATTCAGATATTTTGAGACTGACTTTTTATACATTTATGAATGAAATATGTCTGATGTTAACCACTCATGTCCGTGGAGCTTGTTATTTGTCTGCCTGTGCCCCACTCACACGTACCAAGATCACATTGCCTGAGTCCCTCCGACAGAAACATCACCAGCAGCACTTGCTGTGCTGCGGCACCACGTCCAGGTTGGCAAGACCGGTCTGCCAAATGGGCAAAGACACGCAGCATCCTTGCGCTCGCCGGAAAATCAGTATCCGCTGGCATTTATTCAAGGCCGCTGATGCGCTATCTACAAATATAGCACCCCAAATTATTTTATTGCCGATATTGTCATGTGAAATGTGAGAGACACCTCATGCCTCGGAAAAACAATGTTGACCATCCACAGATTGATTTTCAAGAAATATTGAACAGGTTTAACATTTAAGATTGTCTGCCCGGCGATTTTCCGCGGGGATTGAAAAATGACCAACTCCACAGCACAGGAAAATCGGTCAGCATAACCTCCGATAGTCCGGCCTCGGCTGACTTTGATTTTGTGTCGGTATTACTGTAATACAGTCTGATGGTTGGTATGCGTGTTGAACCGCATTTAAGTTGAAAGCTCAGTGTTCTTCAGGCCACAAACTGTTTGAGATAGAGCAGACAAATGCCTCAACCACTCAGCAGTCCGGCAAAATTGGATCAACAGCAAGCGTAGCTCTGAAATGTATTGCGTATACCAGGGGGTGCCCATTACGTCGATCGCGATTGACCGGTAGATCCCTTTGGTCCCAAGTCGACCGTGTAGTGGGGAAAAAAAACCAAACAACCGTTTATGTGTCTTTGTGCATGTTAGGAATATTTCTTTGTGTGTTAATGCACACTGCACCCTAATCATCCTACCAGTCTCATTTTCACAAAAAATATTTTAAAAATAAAATAAAATTAAGCAGGTAAATCTTTGTTGCGGTGATACACTACGGGTTTGTTGCCATTTTATCTGATAACATTTTATATGAATGTACAGTATTCGCACACATTCTTACATCTAGAGGGATTTCTTGTGACAGCTGAACACTCTCAAATCATCGGTTTAGTTTTTCTCCCACTGTTTAAACTGTATGTGGACCTTTCCTGTGGCCACACATTGCTTGGCGATGCCTTCTGTGGCCGTGTTCCCTGGTGCTACTGGACTCCGCAGTACAATGATGATGATAATGATGATGAGAAACGTTATTGTTAATAGTCAACCCATTCGTAAATGGCAATTTGAAAATGTATTGATTTCTTAGTTCAGTGACAAACAGAAGATATGGAAATATTATCAATGTTGCACTCTTTTGTTTGTTGCAGGTTAAAAGCGCTAGCGTCCACCGGAGGCCGGAGTGTTCAAGCAGCTTGCGACTGGTGAGTGCAAACAAGGCTTGACTATGGAGTATATGTGGAGGGAAAAATACACAAACTGTAAATGACATTATGACTCAGTAAGACCGTGATGTGTTACACTGCCCTCTCTTGGGCAAAAACCGCAGGAGCTCTCATCCGAAATGAGTACTTAGAGCAGTAATAAGTATATAGGACAGTCAGTAAATGTTTTTGAAGGCAATCATTTGTGTGCAGGGTTGCGTGCTCACCGTTTTTCTGGGATATGAACTGAAATGCTAAGCAGAACACATTATAATTAGAATGGTCCTCATTTGTGCCGACCTCTAACAAGGACAAAATCCTAATTTGGATCAGTACTATTTTGTAACCCCTTATAGGTATCCAACTTATGCAGATGCCTGAATTTTGTCATTGACACTAGTCAATACTGAGATATTTTGGATATATATCCATCCATTCATTTTCTGAGACGCTTAATCCTCACAAGGTCGCGGGGGGTGCTGGAGCCAATCCCGGTCATCTTCGGGCAGTAGACTGGGGACACCCTGAACCGGTTGCCAGCCAATTGTAGAGCACACACAGACAAACAAACATCAACGCTCACACTCACACCTCGGGACAATTTAGAGTGTTCCATTAACATGTCATGCATGTTTTTGGAATGCGGGAGGAAACTGGAGCACCGGAGTACCCAGAGAACACCCACGCAGGCCGGGGAGAGCACGCAAACTCCACACAGGCAGACTGGAGTCAAACCCGTGACCTCTGCACTGTGAGGTCGACTGGACCACCGGGCCGCATGGAAAATGAATGAATAAATAAACAAACAAATTAAAATATCTATCTATCTATCTATCTATCTATCTATCTATCTATCTATCTATCTATCTATCTATCTATCTATCTATCTATCTGGATTCCAGCCAAAACGAATTCCATTATTCCCTGTTGCCTCCCACCCACATTTCGTCAAAATGTTCTTCAAATGATTATTTGTTGCTAACAAACAAATGTCACAAAAACATCATCGTCTGGGTGACAGTACAGTGATGAATAATGTCTTTGCTACATGCTCACCAATATATTTCCTTCATCTCTCAGGCTTTTCTCCCATGTGGATGACCCATTCCTGGATGACCCTTTACCCAGGGAGTTTGTTCTTTACCTGCGACCCAGTGGACCACTTCAGAACCAGCTCTCCCATTTCTGGCAACAGAGTCGGGTCGCATGTGGCAAAAACAAAGCCCACAATGTTTTCCCACACATCACGTTGTGCCAGTTCTTCATGGTGAGTTCAGGGAACTCCTCCAACCTCAACTCAAGGGGTTTGAATTTAAACGTAACAATCTCAGCATTTGTTTGTGTTTCCATTTTTGCTAGTGTGCAGACCACAAGGTAGAGGCTCTCTGTGAGGCCCTCCAGACTACCGTACAGCAGTGGCGGGGTCGATTTCCCAGCCCCCTACCCCTGGAACTGTACACTTCCTCCAACTTCATTGGTCTTTTCGTAAAGGAGCATGTGGCTGAGGTGCTGAAGCAGTTTGCGGCTGACTTCGGCACAGAGGCAGCCAGGAAAGCTGGTATGAAACAAAAGGATGAAGTCGATATGCTATAATAGCTTGTCACCCTACACGATAATCGTGTGATGAACCATGAGCAAATTTCTTCTGCAGCTGTAACAATGACTAATTGGATGTCCGGTTGACTTATTAAAGCACTCACTCAGTATGTCATTCTGATTTACACAAAACACAGATGAAAACGAGACTAATGAGCAAGAATCATTTCAGGCAGTTTAGTGCCAAATTAGATTTGAGTCAATGTGTGATACGGGCTAATTGTTTTCCAGTCATGTGCTTTATGGTTGACAGACAGATTAGGGCAGGGGTGCCCAAACCTTTTTGACCACAGATCTACTTTTCGATACGCACGCACTTACACACGCACTTACACACGCATGCCATAATGAGCAACATAAAGGCCCCGAAGATGAACAAAGCATGAGACGCACTTTTGGAGCATGTTGACTATCGTAGCTCATGTGTACCGTTTAAAAATGCTTCTCTCAGCCCTCCACATTCCCATTCTTTGCCAATATTCATTCATTCATACATTTTCCGATCCGCTTAATCCTCACAAGGGTCGCGGCGGGTGCTGGGGTCTATCCCAGCCATTATTGGGCAGTAGGCGGAGGACATCCTGAACTGCTTGCCAGCCAATCGCAGGGCTCTTTGCCAATACCCTCGGTGAATTGTATATGAAACGCGTTTTTTAAATTTTTTTTTTTACCAACAGCAACCTACCTGCCTGTCATCCCGCCCTGCTAATAGAAACTCTTGCAAGCTATGACGCAAATCTTCATTGACAGAAATTTTGAAATGTAATATTTATTCTACACATTTTTACAGCATTGGAAAACGTTAAGAATGTTTGTGTCATGTTTGTCCTCCTACAGAAACCAGATTAAAACAAAAAATATATTTCCCTCCCCCATCTTTTTCCATTATCAAACATTTTTGAAAAAGCTCCAGGGAGCCACTAGGGCGGCGCTAAAGAGACTCATGCGGCTCTGGAGCTGCGAGTTGCCGACCCCCGATCTAATGGATGCAGAGTGCAACCGCAGCCACGATTCTAGCTTCTATTCTATACACCTTATAATTCAGTGGGCCCTACATATGAAAACTGTTTTAAAATAGGCCATGGATTGAAGATGCACCTTATAAACCGACGCACCTTAATGTGCAGAAAATTGGGTGTATAACTATAAAGGAATATAGGTAATGGACATGGCCCACTTGATCTGTGTTTTCTGATGTTATTGCTTATTCATAATCTGATGGTCAGAATGACATTCCTAAAGCAACACATATCAAATGAAGACAGCACAATACTGTACACGCTGCACGTATTATATGACATTATTAGGTTGATCAAAGATCTCCTTTTTTTTAAGCAGAGGTCCATGTGGAGCCTCATAAGAAACAGCTCCATGTAACACTGGCCTACAATTTCCCCAGCGATCACCTCGCTACACTGGAAAAACTGGCGAAGGGCATCGAGGTGAAGCTAGGTTGTGATTGGCTGGCAGTTCTTTTCTCCCGGGACATTCGTTTTGCAAACCATGAGGTAACACTCAGCCATGTTCATTACTTGTCGTTGCTGTTCTATATGTGGTGACTGAAATCAGAAGTAGAACATCTGCTGTTCATTTTTGAAATGCTGTATTTATAGGAACTGCTCTGTTATACAGACTGTAGATGGAAATCGGAGAACAATAGCATCATCTGTATTCTCACATTACGTATTTATTGTAACAAAAGCTGTTTCTCAATATCAAAAAGCAGAGTGTGGTCTCGTGAACTGGGCGAGTATGGTCTTTCTAACGTACCTCCTACACTAATTTCTTTGTAAGTGGAACGGCTGTGTACTTGAGAACTTCCTCCCTGGCTCTGACTTATTTCCGTAACTCGTCACAGTTATGTCATCATTATGTTATCTATCATGTGATCAGAGTGCAATCAATTTGTACGGCCTTTTAGATCCTATTTCATGATAAATGCTTTTCCCATTTTTTTCAGTCTCGCGACAGTCATCTTAGAGTACTTTTAAATATCAATTTTTTTGTCAGTGAATTTGTTGTTAATTTAAAGGTATGCTTAAATGAAACGTGAGTCCTCTCCTCCACTGTCATTTTGGCCTTTTTCATCGTCCCATAAAATGCATCCTGGGATATTTTCCCAGCCATGTCTTCACAAGTCACCAACTGATTCAGTGTGACTTTAAAAAAAAAAAAACTGTTAAAACCATATGAACCACTCATTAAAGGTATCATATACTAAAAGGAGAGCTATATCAATATCTAAATTTTGTTCATTCAGTAAATGAATCCCAATGATGTAGCAGCATTCTTTTGTCATACTGCTTGTATCAGCTGCATATTGTCTTGTCCCACTTGCAGACTCTACGAGTGATGTACCCCTACACGCCGCAGAATGAAGATGAGATGGAGTTGGTGGTGGGGGATTTTGTCTTCATGTCTCCAATGGACCAGAGTAACGCCACGGAGGGCTGGGTGTACGGGACTTCCCTCGCCAGCGGGCTATCAGGCCTGCTGCCCGAAAACTACGTGGGCTTAGCGGACGAGTCCGACACTTGGGTCTTCCATGGGTAAGCGCGACACACAGATTTTATTTCACTAGTTATACAGTAGTGTGAGGTCACAATGTTTTACGTGGCTGGTGCTGTTACAGCCATCCCACCGGCATGGACTGTACCTGTGGTGGAAACACAACCCTCATCAAAGTTTACCATTGCTGACCATTGCTGTGGCAAACGGACCTGAATAGTGCCACTTGCTGGAAACATGATTGTGTGTGCAAAATCTATCCTTTGCAAAAAATTACTAATATTACTCCACCTCGGTCATTTACAGTAGCTGTGAAACTATTCTTCGTTGGTGTTCGTATTATACTTCCCCCAGATGACCAAGGCATGTACACAAGAAAAGGCAGCACAATGCCCATCAAAATGAATTAAAGAATGTGGCAAATAAAGGGATTGTAGAACAGATCAATGGCATTTCCATAATATTCAATGGGGATAGCTGATTTGAGTTACAAATGTTTTGAATTCTGAGCGCGGTCACGTATTGAACATATCTTAAGGCACCACTTTATCACCACAACATATTTTTGACCATGAGTGGACAAACTTTTAAATACACTGTTCCTCCAGTTCCTTATTCATGATGGACTTCAACTGTTTCTATCGTCCAGGTGTGATTGTTATAAACAGCCGCATTTATAAGTGACAATTTGTTAATTCAATTCAGATAAATCTGCAAAGGAACAGATGGTCATAGTTCTCTATTTGGTGACATGCTGTATCTTCTTCTCCATCACAGCTCCCATTCATTCTTCACCTCTGAGCCCTCTGATAAAACCATTAGGGAGAGGGGAATGTTTGTTGGACTGCTGGACAGTCGACACCACGATACAAGTCCTGGAGACACACCAACTGTCAGTCTTATTTGTCATCCAGTGCAGGTTGGTGTCATGGTTCTGTTTGTTACCAACAGGTGGCACTGCAGGGCCACCTGGGCTAACCCTAACCCTAACCCTGCAGATGCATACCTGTTGGTCATTGTGTAATTAGTGCCACTTTAAAAGACGTAATGCCTGACCACTCAGTGTCGGGTCATTGTTGCTGTGTGCACGTGTCATGTTTTGTTTTCTGTCTTGGGTTTTTTGCTACTTTGATTTTGCTGGACTTTATTTGAGTGAGTTTTTGGAGTTTGTTTCTCCTACGTACTCCGGTTTTTGTAATATACATTTTGGTCAATCCACCCTGCTCCTCCCTGCCTCCCTTGCAGAACATGACAGATGGTTTGTTATTTTGGGAGACGGATGCCTTACGTGACAGATTTGACTCACCTCTTTGAGGAGTGTCTTAATGAGTTATATTTGTAAAATTAAACTCAATTTGTCAGACGGCTCTGCACCAGATGGCGCGTTTCAGCATAGTGAGGGGGTGTTATTTGACATGCTCCCTGTGCACTTGACAAGTTAGACTGAAAGTAGACAAAACTTTGTATCTGCTAGAACCGCAGCGAATAATAGGCGCAGAGAGTGTTTGGGTGAATGTGATTGAAGTACAGGCAGACAGAGTCTGAGTTTTGGTGGATATCTTCCTATTTCATTTCTTCAAATATGACAACGGCGTGCATCGAACCCTCTGAATAATTTTTGGAGTTAATTCATTGCACGCATTATTATGACAATCATCTTCATGATATTTTTAACGCTTTCAGGGACAGCAGTTACTACAGTGGACCACTTATGTTATCAAGTTACAGGGTTTATGAAAGGGTTAAAATCGCCCCCCACCCCCACGGAATATGACACAGCTATTGGTGGGGTCGTGGTGGACGGTCACACATGGACACGTCCTATCGAGGTTGAAGGGTGTTTCCAAATACCTACTTCACAGATCTGTTGGCCAACTTTACATCATCCACCCGTGGAGGTCTGCTTGCAGTTTCTCACCAACGTACCTTGCTCTCTTTGATCTCTTTGACTCCAGGAAATCAGTTTCTGCTTCTGTCATGTCAAGGACTTTGCATCTCTTACGCGCTAATTTTGAAGGGGATGAGAGGAGCCGCTTTGATTGGCTGCTCTGCAAGTTTGTGTTCACTCCCACAACAGTGCCAAACCCCCTTTTCTAACTAAAGCTACGTATGTCTGCAAAAATATCAAAACGAGACTGGCCCTCCTGTGCTCAGCTTTACACTCTGCGCAGCAGACTTGCACAAGGCATGAATATAGAGACCTAAGTGTAAAATTTAAAAATAAAAAAATCACCCCATTAATTGCAGTCAGCATATTTTCCAACATTGTCATTAAATTCTGTCTTTTTTTTTTTCTTTTTCTTTTTTTACAGCAGGTCCTGCGGATTACTAGTAATCACACTCGTCAGCCCAAGCGGTCATTTTTTGTTTGTCGACACGGTGAAAGAATGGACGTGGTGTTTGGAAAACACTGGCTCTCACTCTGCTCAGACAGTAAAGGTTAGCATTATCCTTGTATGCTAATACCTTTCGTGTCAGAACTTTGATCCATTTTCTGATCTGCTGAGCCTCACAAGGGTCGCCAGGCATGCCAAAGCCTATCTCAGCTGTCATCGGGCAGTAGGTGGGGTACACCCTGAACTTGTTGCCAAACAATTGCAAGGCACACATAGACGAACAACCATCCGCGCTCACACCCAGGGACAATTTGGAGTGCTTCCAGTAAAACCATTTCTTGCAAAAAGGGCCACAATAATTTGGTTCAGTAACCAGAGTAACTGATGACACATACGGTGCAATTAGGAGATGAGCACCCGCATGTCACAAGATATATCTAGTGAAGACTTTTTAGAATAACATTCTTATCTTGGAATACTTTTTTTGCAGGTAGATATGTCCGTTCCAATTTAAATATGCCGCTGACTTTGCCACTGTGGGGAGCACAAAGGGATTATGACATGGACGCACCTGTGACTGTGTTTGGATCCATGCAATCACAATTAGTAGGTATGTCATGTTAAAAAACCAAAAACAAACCAAAAAGGGTTTTCCAATACTTATATAATATTGTCTTGATATTACAGATTTGTATGAAATGTTTTTCAGGTGAGGCCCTTTTAGAGGGTAACATTGTGATCGATTTTGTGTATTGCTCACCTGCTCTGCGATGTGTTCAGACTGCCCAGAGCATCTTGAAAGGTAACGAAAATTCTTCGCCAAAAGTCAGTTGGATTTCACATCCTCCGAATTGCACCAGATGTGTTTCCGTGGGACAGGTATGCAGCAGGACGGCAAGCTGAAAATTCGGGTGGAGCCGGGTCTTTTTGAATGGACCAAATGGCTTTCTAGAAATTCCCTGCCTGCATGGATATCTCCTGCTGACCTTGCTGCAACCCATTTCAGTGTGGACACGACATACAGGTGACGACGCATGAGAAAAATGTTTAGTTTCTGACTATGTGTCTTTGCGGTTGGAGCACAATTATTTTGCAAAAAATGTGCTCAAAACAAAGTGCATTTTTCAAAACTATTCCGACATCTATCCAAACACCGCGGTTCCCCTACAGAAGCCATTCATTTTCTCAAAATCATTCGGGCTAAAACTAAATACCAAATACAGTCAAACCTCGGTTTTCGAACGTCTCGGTTCTCAACCAATTCGGTTTTCGACCAAAAATGTCGAGTTTTTTATGCCTCGGATGATGAACAAATTTCGGTTCTTGAACAAACTGAGCGCACTTGAATGCACCATTTGACTCCTCTCGCCTTCCTTACACGAGGAAGCGTCACTTCCTCGTCTACCCGAGGAAGCGTCACTTCCTCGTCTTGCTTTCCATTGTGAGCAGACGTGTTGAATAAACATTTTTATTTTAAAAAGAGCGTGGTTTCGGTTTTCCAACAATTTCGGTTTTCGAACAGTCTTCTGGAACGGATTATGGACGAAAACTGAGGTTTGACTGTACAGTCGATTTCTGTGGCTTAGCAACAAAAATAGCCTCCAACCTACTGTCACTCACACCGCTTAAAGACATTTGCATTCCTTTTATTTGTCTGCTTTTCTCTTCTTTTTCTAAACCGGGCACCTGAGTACGGAAGCTGATACATTCAAATATATGCCAATACAAATACGTTCGAACGTACAGTCAAACCTCGGTTTTCGAACGTCTCGAGTTTTTTATGCCTCGGATGACGAACAAATTTCGGTTCTCGAACTAACTGAGTGCAAATGAATGCGTCACTTCACTCTTCTCGGCTTCGCTTCCTCGTAGCGTCGATTGTGTGTTTGGTGAAACGCTTCCTCGTGTAGCGCCCATTGTGAGCAGACGAGTTTGTATTGTTCAATAAAAAAAAGCAGACGTGTTTGGTGAGGCGCTTCTTTTAGGGAGAGTGAACCCCCCCCTCTTTTCAGAATAGTTTGCCCCAGCAGCACGGGGGAGTGCGTGCGTGCGTTATTTTACGGCCAGCAGTTTTCAATACAGCGGCACATAATGAACACTCTGGTGTCCGGTGTCTCATTATTATGCAATAATCATACAGAAACAGCTTCCTCGTGTAGCATCCATTGTGAGCAGACGAGTTTGTATTGTTCAGATAGAGAGAGAGAGAGAGAGAGATGTTCCTTCAATTTTTATGTTACTATGTTAATGTTAAAATTGGTGAAAATTGGTGAAAATAAAACATATTACAGTTTGTTTGTACAGTATTTTACATATTACCTGCTCTCCTATTACATGTGTACAGTTTATGGTGCGAAAAAAAGTGGTTTAAAAAGTTGTTTTCTTGACTTGGAACGGATTAAAATTTTTTACATTGATTCCAATGGGAAACATGGTTTCGGTTTTCAAACAATTCGGTTTTCGAACAGTCTTCTGGAACGGATTAAGTACGAAAACCGAGGTTTGACTGTACTTGAAAGCTGAAAAGCTACAAAGGTCGCATTTTCTCCTCAAAATGTTACGGGGTACTGATTTACGCATGCGTTATGGGGAATAAATGTCGAAGGTAGCATTTAGACTCCAACTACAATGCATTGGAGTGATAATAAAACTGTAAAATAAGAATGCACATCCATCCATTTTCCAATCCGCTTGTCCTCACAAGGGTGCTGGAGCTTATCCCAGCCGTCCCAGTAGGCGGGGGACACCCTGAACCGGTTGCCAGCCAATCGCAGGGCACCCAGAGACGAACAACCATCCACGCCTACACTCACACCAAGGGACAATTTGGAGTGTTCAATCAGCCTGTCAGGCATGTTTTGGAATGTGGGAGAAAACCCGGAGAAAACCGACGCAGGCCGGGGAGAACATGAAGGCTGGAATTGAACCCGGTACCTCTTCACTGTGAGGTCAACGTGCTAACCACTGGCCCACCGGACCGTCCAAGAATGCACATTAGTTGCTTAATTCTCAAATGTATTGGTATTCGTATAATTATAAAAGGTTTCGGTTCGATTTTTATTTCCCCCCATAATGCCACGGTGTATGTGCATGCCGAAGTCGATAGTCGCATCCCATGTGACATTATGGGGAAATGCTCCGTTTGTAGCTTTTAGCCTGCAAGTACGTTCAAACGTATTTACGAGTTTGTTCCAATGTATTTGCGAGTAGCTTCGAAAGTACTTGCGAGTGCATTTGAATGTATTTGCCAGTTAAAATATTTCTTTACTCTACATTGGCCACCCCACCCCCAAAGCTATAGAGGGCTATTTCCAAACATCATTCAGCCGTGGATGTCCACAGTTTTTCAATCTATCATTCACATTTAAAGCACATAAATGAGCAGGTATTTATTTCTGGACAGACCGCTGATCCCCATCGGTAAGCTTACAGTGTCGGAAACGTATGAGAACTACATGAGTCGAAGCCACCAAGTGACCAAAGAGATCCTATCAGACTGCAAAAACACTGGTAAGAGTTTGGCAGATGAGGGTGAATGTTTATCTGGTATGTGCTATAATGGGGGGAAAAAAGGAGAAAAGAAATTGAGGTGAACAAAGAAAGCACACCTGAGACATACAGTAGCTGCTCATGACCTCGTGGTGCCGAATGCATTGAGCCATTGCCTTTGTATGTTTTTGAACTCATTTCTATTTTCGAATGGCTTGAAAGTGTGCAATTTTTTTTTATGATGTGCATGTATTGTGACAAGCATTTGTCCACAGTTGCATCCTGTTTCCGCTTTCCTTAGGAAACAATGTGCTGATTGTAGCTCACGCCTCTTCCCTTGAGGCCTGCACACGCCAGCTGCAGGGTTTCGTCCCGCGAAGCGCCAAAGACTTCATCCAAGGAGTTCGAAAGGTTACTGGATTGCTTTTTCTTTCATGTGCTGGAGTCCTAAAATACTTTTTCTCATGATACAGCTCGCCTCTTAGCATTTGTATATGCTGTCAGTTTAACCATCATTATCATTTTTGACATAATCAAATACAAAGTGATGTTGAGGGCGCTACATAAAAAAACAAACAAAAAAAAACATATCTATCTATTGATTAATCTATTTATCTATCCATCCATCCATCCATTTTCCGAACCGCTTTATCCTCACTAGGGTCGCGGGGGGTGCTGGAGCCTATCCCCGCTGTCTTCGGGCAGTAGGCGGGGGACACCCCGAATTGGTTGCCAGCCAATCGCAGGGCACACAGAGACGAACAACCATCCACGCTCACACTCATACCTAGGGACAATTTAGAGTGCACAATCAGCCTGCCATGCATGTTTTTGGAACGTGGGAGGAAACCGGAGCACCCGGAGAAAACCCACGCAGGCCCGGGAAGAACATGCAAACTCCACACAGGGAGGCCGGAACCGGATTTGAACCCTCAGCACTGTGAAGCCGACGTGCTAACCACTGGACTACCGGGCCGCCCTATTTATCTATATAGATACATACTGTATATAAAAGCATTTAATCAAATGTGTGTGTGCGAGCATAGACACGCTTGTGGGGATATATATCTGTGTATGTTGTAATTGTGATTTTTTTTTTTTAACTGCACAGCACTATGAGTTGCATTTTATGTGAAAAGTGCTACTTAAATAAAGTTTGATTGATTGACACAGAAAAAACTCAAACCAATAAAAAGTAAACTAAATGAAAACCTTTTTGAAAAATAAAAAAAACAAACATGTTTACGCCCTAAAAACAAATGACAATTAATAACAGAATTCTAAAAAAAAAAAAAAAAGAAAAAAAAAGAAAAAAGTCACTTTAATGAAAAATCCAACCGTGGTTCTTATGAATAGATTTCAGTTTTGTTCCTTATCATAACTTCAAATGTACCGTATTTTCTGCACTATAAGGTGCTTTGGATAATAAGGCGCACCTTCAATGAATGGCCGATTTTAAAACTGTTTTCATAAATAGGGCGCACTGCATTATAAGGCGCATAGAATAGAAGCTCCATCTAGTGGCTGGGGTTGCTCTATGCATCCACTAGATGGTGCTACGCCTATGGGAATACAATACAGCTTTTTTTATTTTTATTTAGCCTTCACAACCGCTGCAGCTGTTACAATGACAACTGGTCACAAACGCGGACATGAAACATATAAATACAAATGGCATTACAAAACAAGGAATGAAAGACAAAAGTTATGAAGACAACTGATTCAACAAAAAGTTACACAAACCTTGTGGGCTCACATTCACAGGGGGCTAAAGTCTTGCTTGTCTCCTTCCTTCGTTTAGTCAGTAGTTAACTCTGCTTTTGGTATTCTCTTCGTTTCATTATGATAAGTAGTTGTCTGTTTGAGGGTGTCGGGCAGAACCCTTTTACATTACAATTGGTTCCTGCTAATAATCACCACTATATGGCATAGGAACACACTAACAGGGAAACGACTCAATCGCGAAAATAGCGTTACAGTCTCTTTATATTAGGCGCATTGGGTTATAGGGTGCGCTGTCGGGTTGTGTCCCTGGGTGTCTTGAAAGGCGCTTATAAATAAAATTTATTATTATTATTATTATTATTTTGAGAAAATTGAGTACTTTTTGGTGCGCCTAATAGTGTGGAAAATACGGTACATGCTAATATGGGTCTCGAAGTGGTAAGGCTTTGGAAATGCTGATCTGCGGCTCTATGAAATTTGAATGGAAACATTTAGTTGGACTCTTTGTTTGTTTTTCAGATCCCTTACCTGGGCCTCTGCTCTTGCGAAGAGCAGGGCAACTCGGGGCAATGGCGGATGGTCGACCCGCCCGTCCTCCCACTCACACACGGCCCAAACCACAGCTTTGACTGGAGGGAGACACTTTTACATGAATAACATTTGTTGGAGTATCAATCCCACCGAGTGCATCCATCCAGCGGGATGCAGCAGAAGTGTAGCGACACGAGACGAAAATCTCTTTAGAAGCGCCAAACACTGGGCCTGTTGACAGGAGTTTGATGTTGGTTTAATGAGTGACTCAAAGGAGACGTTCATTTTTGCACTGCGGAGATAATGACACTCAAGTACAGGTGGATCAAACTCAATTGATGTATCTTCATCATTAATCTCAGGAAATGTTAGTGGAATCTCCAAAATTGAACATAATCCATACATTTTTACATGAGCCTTTTCTGTCATGCATGTTTTGTTGAACTGACTGACATTTTATTTGAGTGAGCAGCCAGATGCTTCGCTAGGTCACAGTAAGCACCATTCCCAGTTCTGCGGTTGTCATCGCACTCTTACTCTTTGTCGCTGCTGGTAAATTCTGTGGCGGCATCCCTAAAAGTCAAAGGAGAAAAAAAAAACTAAACATGGTTGTGGAGTGAATTATTTAGATGCTCGCTGAGTTGCCCCCTCACAAAACTTGATGAATCTTGTCCAACATCAGGTGTTGTGATGCTTTTGAGGTTCCACTTGGCGACGTCAACACCGTTTGTATCATTTCTAAAGCAAAAAAATATGGAATAAGATCATAACTAATGAGGACGGCTGTGACTGGGGATTTTTTTTCAGGCCCATCCCCTTCCACCATTGTTACTTTGTGGTGCCTCTTCCCATCATCACGTGTCAGTGATGTAAGAGTGCAACCAGGCTTCATGCTTGACATGTTAATTGCTCGTGGATTCCAGACTTGGGTTTCCATGCAAATACTTGCATGTCTCACAAAAGTGAGTACACTCTTCACATTTTTGTATCAACTGTATTTTATTCTACTTTACATCTTTTCCTAAAACAACATTAATGAAGGCGGCCCGGTGGTCCAGTGGTTGGTGTGTCGACCTCACAGTGCAGAGTACAACTCCAGCTCCGGCCTCCCTGTGTGGACTTTGCATGTTCTGCCCCCTGGGTCACTCGTCAAGAGTGGGCGTGAAAAGAAAGTTGTGCTCAAAAGATCCTAAAATTGTATAATTGTATTTTGCGTGGGTTTTCTCCAGGTACTCTGGTTTCCTCCCACATTCGCAAAACATGCATGGCAGGCTGATTGTGCACTCTAAATTGTCCCTAGGTGTGAGTGTGAGCACGGATGGTTGTTCATCTCTGTGTGCCCTGCGATTGGCTGGCAACCGGTTCAGGGTGTCCCCCGCCTACTGGCCCAAGACGGCTGGGATAGGCTCCCACACCCTTGTGAGGATAAGCGGATCGGAAATTGAATGGATGAACATTGATAAAATGACACTCTGCTCCAATGTACGGAAAGGAGCCAGTGCGCAACTTTAATAACAAGGTTAATTGTTGTCCTCTCAAAATAGCTCATCACACAGCTACCGTTTTGCTGTCTAACCTGCTGGCAACAAATTGAGTACAGTACACCCCAAATTGGGCCCAACTGAAATAAAAGAAACAGGAATATACTGTATGTGAAACAACCTTTTTTTTAGTTTAGCCAACATGTTTGGGGAAAAATAGGCCCCGAACGCAAAGTAAAGTTTCAAAAGTAGTACTGTAGTTCAAACCATCATTTTAAAAATTACAGAGATTAAAGCCACTAGCACGTGTGTGTGTGTTTTGAGAGCGGTACCACTTAAATTATGATGAAAACTTCTGAACCAACTAACCAATTAACCCTTTCCCGGACAGCAGTCACTGCAATGGACAGTTTATCATGTTATCAGGTTACAGTACAGGGGGCATGAAAGGGTTAATATTGCGACAATGGCAAGGTCGAGGCTGCTCCGTCGTACTATACAAGCAAAGCATTTAATTAAATATCAACTAAATGGCACATAGCTGGAAGCACAACGGTTAATGACCAGCTTAAAATACATTTCCCGAGAAGCTTGACACGTTCTTTTATTTCATTTTGGTTTATTTTTACTCCGAGAGTGCTTAACTAATGGCAGCACGGTAGACTAGCGGTCGGTATGTCTGTCTCACAGAGGTTCTGCAGGTTCAGTTCTCCTGTGTGGATTTTTCATATTCTCACCGCACTTGCGTGGGTTTTCTCCAGGGGGTGATTTTTTTTTATCAACATGTATGACAGTTATGATTGTTAAAAGATCACCAGTACAGTTTATTCACTTTATATTACTTTCTATTTTTGTTTTGAAATCAAAACACCTTGGAAGCCGAGCAGCTTGAATGGACTGTGTTCCACATTGGAGGTTCCACGATATCCGAGGATAGTCGATGTACCCCCCCAAAAAAAAATCAACCCCGCACTTCATTGACACCTTTTGGCAGTGGAAGTGAATCTGTCAGCACAAACAAGTTCATTCCAAACAAATTTTAGCAAAATAATTTTATTTAAAATGGACACAGTGGTTTTGTTTTGCTGTCGGGGGGGAGGCTGCTCAGGTCATTTGTATTTTCATACATAATATTCACGCTTTCTTTTTAGATATACAGTAGATGCTCACGTGCCTGCTTTGTCATTGTGCATGACTAATCGCACTTATGTTTTTGGCTGCAGCACTTAGTTTTTGTATAAGATCAATATTTTCATTCTCCAAAAAATGTATTTATGGACAATACTTTTTTTTTTAGTTTCTTCTACTACATAATTTGTAGATTCAACTGTTAGTTTAATGATGGCCTCAAATGGCAAATCTTGCGTCTCTCCGTGTCAGGAATTTTTCACCGTCTTGGATAAACTAACATTTATTTGTGGAGGAAATTCTGGGACCAAAAACAAGATAATATAGTATTACATGAATTCATTTTATTTATTCCGTGGACATATCAGCAATTTTGTAGAACAAAAAAGTATTATATATATAATATTACATCAATGCATTAAATTTATTCCTTGGACATGTTAACAATTTTGTACAACATATTTATTTTTGATTGAAGATAAGCTTGAAATATTATCTGAAGGTGTTTTTTTTTTGGGGGGGGGTCAGAATTAGGTTGTGTAAAGTGATGATTTTGTTTGTCCATATTATGATTTTCTTTGCATCGACTGTAGACTGTACCTCGATATTCAAAATTCCAATTCATGTGAAATGTTTGTTTGCTATTCTTCAATACATTTTTTTCAGCATGGCCTTTTATTTGTGTGTGAAATTATATTTCCTCATCTGTAGCTCTGCCTCAGAAATCATCTTTATTGGTCAAGTATGTTTTGTGTAAAACACAAGGAATTTGTCTCCAGTAGTATGAACTACCCGATTACAGTCAAACTCCTCTAAAACGAAACCTACATGGGCGAAAATACCCCCTAATGTGAAAAAATCTTCATGCATTAACACCATTCCCAGTCTCCTGCCATCCATACAACGAAAAAAAACCATGTTGCGTATCCGAAATCTTTTTTTCTGCTCTTGCCTCGTGAAGAGATTCACTACAACGAAGTCAAGAACAAAGACAAGACGCTGGAAGAGAGGGTAAAAGTGATTAAAATGAAAGAAGGAGGAAGCAAAATAAAATACATTATCCAAGAAATTGATGGAAGTGAAAGTGAATGCTGATCGTAAATTTTGCAATTTCTTTCCCTTTTTTTCTTTCTACACTTCATATATGACATATGAAGTGTCAAATAAGTGTGTGCTCATACTTATGCACTACTGGAATACAAATAAAGAGTACAAATATGTTTGTGTGTGTGTTTACATCTGAGGTCAAATTTGCTACAGTGAAAAAACCCCTGTTGTGAAAATTTTCTTGCTTCAAACATGATTTCGCTGTAGAGGAGTTTCACTGTATTACAACTACGATAAACAAAGATATAAAAACATATTAGCATAGAAAGACTTTTCATGTCAGGGTACCATTGGGCCATAGTACCACCCAATTGCGACAATGTGCAGAGTCATCAAGCAGAAATAAAGTGATCAGTGGTGCAATATTTACAATACGATGACGGTTGTGCAGTTGGTGCAGACAATCGTTGCACCATTTATAAGTGAGCAGTGGCAGGAATTGTAGTACCACTTTAGGTGTGCAGGAGTGCATACACGTAATTGGAGGCCATACACGCTACTGAGCCACATCTACACGCAAACATGAATTGTTTTGAGGAAGTTCACCCAACTTGGATCTGCCCGATTTTGAATTCGGCCCTAGCTAGGTTAATGACTGGCGGTCTACTGACCATTCTTTCTTTACCTGCTATCAATATTTTTTACCTGGAATACTTCCAAGATCTGTAACGCGTTGCCTTTAGTTTCGTCATTGTGATCGGTTGAATGTTGATGAATGTATAAAGAAAAAACCATTGGACACACAAAAAAAAATATGCCACACAACTTTATTTCAATTAATTAAATAGATGCCACATTCACACCAGGCAAACCAAACAGAAAGACGCTTGAGGGAATTAATAGTATAATAGCTTATAAATGTAACACTGCGTACTGTGAAACTGTACAAATAAACAAGTTAACATTTAAAGCTGAAAAGAGGACTCGCAGCGAACTTAAAGGGTAAAATTAAGCACGAGAATAAAGACTATTAAACAAAACACATTGTGGTTTCAAACGAAGTGTACTGCAGGCAGAATGACCGTATCTAGAACGTAGATACCGTGTATTTATTCATATGGCACGTTCATTCAAAAAAGAGCCTTTATGACAAGTATTCCACAACTCGTGCACCTTTTGGTACGTGACATGAAATGTGTAATAGTCCAGTAGAATAATTATTACACATCAAATGTTTTTCCCCCACCACGTAATAAAATTATAGTTTTCCACTACCGGGCCGTGTGGAACAATGTAGCAATGTATTGAAACGGATATTGTGTTTTGAGTTTTTTCAGTCAAATTGGAGGTTTACCTTCATTGGCTGTAAATGAGTTTGTTGTGAGGTTTGGGGAATTTTTGGAGCACGTCTGAGGGGACGTCACTGGCGGGATGGTGGAGGTTTGCTTAAAACCTTGGGCAAAGGCTGTTTCGGATAACCAATGACATCAGCACATACATGCAAAATAAATATTGATGGTGTTGTGAGTACAGCACTTGCATGTTAAAATAAAACTTTTAATTTTGTTCTTTTTTATAGCTGAAACTTGGAATATTTTTAAAGTCAATGTTCCCTCTAATTTTCTACGTGTCTGAGCATTCACACAAACTCCCTTGAGTATTCCTTGGACCAAACCAGTATCCTGTATAAAACCTGAGATCATAACAAGTGATGTAAGTATGATATAAAACATTTCAAACCACTTGTAAAGGACGACGAGTTTATTTGACAAATTGTCCGCAATCTCGAACGTTCCTGCTGACTTCCTGTTAGGCGGAAGTATTATTTTGAAAGAATGCAGAAGGGGATGACGGTTGGTGAGACAGATTTGTGACATGAATGAAATCAGCCCAGTTTTGTTACTTTTATTTTAGCACCTGCCATCCCGCGCATCCTGTCAGTGGTGATTGTGAGGGAGTGTCTGTGTGTCAATGTACAACCGTGGACAAAAGTTTTGAGAATGACACAAATATACATTTTCAGTCTACATCCGATGTTATTATGATGGCAATTTCCATGTATCCTATTTGCCACACTGTAAGGCGCACCTAAAAGCATTCCATTTTCTCAAAAGCCGACAGTGCGCTTTATAATCTGATGCCTCTTGTATGTGGATCAATATTCAGATTTCTTGGAAGTAGTATTTTAAATGTTCTGCGCTTTGTTCCAGCTGCAGCAGTTCTGAAAGCTCAATATAAATACAGCTGTAAAAGCAGTATCTCTACTTTCAAAATTAATTGATTCTGGAAGAAATTTCTTAACTAGAAAATGTAAGTAGAGACGCCTTTTCCATATAAATGCCCTAATCCGTTCCTAGTCCCCCTAAATTTCAGACATAAATGTTTTCTAAAGCATAAAAATGCATCAAAATATCTAACAAATACATGTTACAATTAGATTATTGCACAATAAATGAGAGTTGTGCAGAATGTAAAAAACAAAGAATAGAGCACTGGTTCTTAACCTGGGTTCGATCGAACCCCAGGGGTTCGGTGAATCGGTCTCAGGGGTTCGACGGAGCCTCTGCCATGGAGGTTAAGACACACGCGACTTAACATGTAAATTAGTTATGACACACCCGCTTGGCCATTGCTGGCTGCAGATGATCACGTCACATTACATTGCTTGTCCAATCAGTGCTGCGGGAATTTTAGTTCGCTCAGTAGTAACTGTCATGATAGTACATCATACAATATTAAAAAACGACACTTGGGCCATGTCACTTTATTTACTTTTTTCTGTTTTGAATAAATGTGTTTTAATGTCTTGAATTTGTAAAAAATAATTTTTATTTTTCACTGAAGAAGGGTTCGGTGAATGTGCATATGAACTGGTTGGGTTCGGTACCTCTAACAAGGTTAAGAACCACTGGAATAGAGTAAAGAATAAAAATGATGGTCATTCAACTTTTAACTGCATCGTCATTGTTTTTTGCCCTCTTTTGGTCATGTTCTCTCTCAGAGTGGTTTTTGCCTGGCGTTTTGTAAAGAACCGATCCAAGGACATTTGCTTTTGTTGGCTTTTAACAATCCTTCGAAAATGTCCACGGCAAACATCAGCATAGTGGGCGTGATTCACATTTACGTAAAACTATAGGAACGCCTCATGGCCCGAGGGGCGAATAACGAGGACGCTGCATAAAAACATATCTATCTATCTACACGCATAGACACATACGGCAGAGGTCCCTCTTAGCCAATGGGATGCCAGGATGATGCTCGGTAATAGCCAATGGCAGAGCAGCTCTAAGTATGTTGCGTTCAGGACACTCGGAGTTGCGTGGAGCAGCCCATACTGTATTTTTACCTTTCGTATCTTGAAATTTATTTCGTAACAAGAGGCAATATTCTCCCATTGAGGCGTTTTGTAACTTGAAAATTTCATTTGAAGAGACGTTCGTAAGTAGAGGTACCACTGTATTGTATTGTATTCCCTGTAGCGTGGCTCGATCTAGTGAATGCATAACACAACCGCAGCCACCATTGTAGCTTCTAGGTTATGCGCCTTATAATGCGATGCGCCCTATATATGAAAATAGTTTTGAAATAGGCCATTCATTGAAGTTGCGCCTTGTACTGCGAAGCGCCTTATAGTGCGGAAAATACAGTATGTACTCCAGAATGTTTTGAAGAGTGATCCGATAGATATCAATAAATTGCAACGTTCCTCAATAAAACTCAAATGAGAGAGGTTCAATTGCTGTGGAGAAGGCTTTAGGGCGCCCAAGAATGTCCAGAAAACATCAGGATTGTCTCCTAAAGTTGATTCAGATGTGGGATTGGATCACCACCAGTGCAGAACTTCAGTCAGGAATGGCAGCAGGCAGGTATGAGTGCATTTCCATGCACAGAGAGGGAAAGAATGGAGGATGGCCTGGTGTCAGGAAGGAGAACAAAGAAGCTAATTCGCTCCAGAACAAAACCACACACAGGACAGACTGCTATTCTGCAAAAGGTACAAGGATTGGACTGCTGAGGACTGTGGTAAAGTCATTTTGTCTGATAAATCCTTTCCGATTGGATGGGGCATCGGGGGGAAAAAAACCCCAACCCCTTGTTGGGAGAAGAAAAGGTGAGCGCTAGCATCGGTCCTGTGTCATGCCAACAGTAAAGCATCCTGAGACCATTCACGCGTGGGGATGCATCTGAGCCCAGGGACTGGGTTCACTCACAATTTTGCCGAAGAACACAGCCATGAATCCAGAATGGTAGCACAACATGCTTCAGGAGCGACTTCTCCCCGCCATCAAATAACCATTAACTATGTGGCTCAGGGTACAAAACATCAACATTTTGAGTCCAAGGTCAAGAAACTCCCCAGACTTTAATCCCACAGAGAATTTGTAATCAATCCTCAAGAAACAGGTGAACAAACAGGATCTCTTCAATTCTGACAAACTGCTAGCATTGATTTTGCAAGAATGAGCTGCCATCAGTCAGAATGTGGCCCAGAAATTAATTGACAGACCGCTGGGGTGAATTGCAAAGGTCGTGAAAAAGAAGGGTCAGCACTGCAAATGCTAACTCTTTGCATAAACTTAATGTTACTGTCTATAAAATGCTTTTTGACACTCATTAAATGCTTGTAATTACATTTCAGTTTATCATCATAACATCTGACAGAAAGATCTGAAAACACTGAAGCGACAAACTTTGGGAAAACCAGTACTTGTCATTCTCAAAACCTTTGGCTCTCATTGTTTGCTTCAAACCACAGTAGAACAACTGAGCTTGCACGTTCTGTTGCGCTACTCAAACTCTAAGCGAAGCAGGAATGGTGTGGTGTCCCGTTTGTAGATGAAATTGGGGTGAAAATGAGTGTTGCTTTTGACAGCCTGTTTTAGTCTAGTCATTTTCGTTTTTATTACTTTTAGTTACGTTCATATAATCTAGTCACGTTTAGGCAATTCAGTCTTGCCTAATAATTTCTTATTTTAGTCAAACTTGTCCATGGCTATTTTATTCTAGTTTTAGTTGACGAATAACGGATGATATTGTAGTCTGGTTTTAGTCCAAGATACCCGATGACATTTGAGCAGAAGTGGCAAATTCAGGTCCAAAGTTGGGCTTCAGTCACGGGGGGGTTTTACTCAACTGGCTGGTAAACGAGCTCATTCACCTGCGGGCACATCTATATTTCCTCATTGGCATTGAGGAAATGACCTCGCGACCCAGGGAGAACAGAAATAGAAATAACATTTGATATTTCTTGACACACATGACATTTCGTCACGTCTCGTTTTGGTGAACGAAAATGCAGAGACATTTTAGCATGTTTTTATTTTGTAAACCTCATTCAGTCTCATTTTTATTTGCCAGCAATATGGAATGATAGATTTCGTTATCGTCACGCCACCAGCATTTTCGTTGCGTCTTATCTCGTCTCTCTCTCCCTTAAATAGGTCTTGTTGACGAAGACATTCCATCTTAATTTTTGAGACAGGGGAGAAATGAGTGTGAAAAAGTAACGTGCGTGTGTGGTGCGCGCCAGCGCCAAGGTGAGAGCAATGCGCAATTGCTCACGCACGCATCTTAGAGGGAACATTGTTTATGAGTATCGGGCTCACAGTACTCATAACTAATAACTGTAACATTAAACTAAATTAAAAATACTGTAGTTCAAACCTATAACCTGTTGCATTACGAGCCTGAACCTTAAAATAATGATTGAATTTAAGACGTCATTTTCGTGACAACAGGCCTTTGTGAGGTGTTTTATGGCTGTATCAATGCCAAAGTTGTTTTATGGCGGTACAATTGCAAAACACTACGGATGCCTGTGAACAACCTAACCGGATTGCCGTGGCGATGGACCAAATGGAGCGTCCATTATCTGGCATCGTTGAGCTGTCGAGCCACCGTCAGGATCTCCTTGGCTCCTTTGCTTAAGAGCAAGTTGGCCAGATCCACCCCCAGGCGCTCGGCATTGTCCTGCGAGCCGCCGCAGATCTTGATGACCGTCACACCCACACGCTGTACCTGCTCGTCCACTTCCTCCTGCCCCTGGAACAGCCGCTTCGTTATAAAGCGCTCAAAATGGTCGCCATGGTAGCTGGTCAAAGTTTCAACTCGGATGAATTAATTTGAGGTGTCTTCGTGGTTGCCACGTGGGACAATTCAGTGTACAAGAAGAAAGGGTATGTCCTACTAATTGCGGTTTTTCACTCCGGCCCTGGACTACTGTGCACCGGGAGAACAACCAAGATGCACGAGTCCTATTTGTGTGTTCCATGTTAGTGAGGCAAAAGTTGCCAACTGTGTGCCACTCATACGACTGGTCACATTATAAAATTCTGCTTCAGTAAACCCCGCTATATCGCGGGTTCTGTAATAACTCACCATTACTGGTTTTTTTGGGGTGTAATTCCACTTTCCGCCACTGTTGTCATTATGCCTTCAGAATGCAGCAGCTGTAGGCTGATTTATGATTATTGTTCTTTTTTTTTTTAATCTTGGGCACAATTATTGATGTATATATTGTAAGACAATAAGTTTGTAGGATAATATTATTATTATTATTATTATTACTACAGTAATGGGCAAATAAAATATTGGATACAATTTTGTTCCGTTCAACTGCATTCCCCCCAAAAAATTTTCCCAATTACAAATTGTTCACCAATTATTGTTGTTTATTTGGTATTGTTTAGTGATTAAAAAAACCCGAAATAATAATCAAGCAATATGCACGAGAGGCACTGATGTCGCTAACCTTTTTGAGACCGATTGTTAAGTAAAAAGCAGGTGTTTGCAAATGTCTTCTTTTCATGAAACACAAAAAAGATTCAGTCTGTTTTTGTTTAAGTTTGACAACGGTGCCAAGCGATTACTTGGTTATCAAAACGGTTGTCGATTCATTTGATACTGGGTTGGTTGTCGATGAAGTGTGACACCTCCGGTACGACACACTGTTTGTATATTTATCCTATCAAATTTCCCTTGGTGTCGCTCTAATCATGTTAAATATCTTTAAATGTTTTTGGAGTATTTTCAAGTGTTTTTTAAAACCTCAATTCAAAAGAAAAAAAACAAAAAACTGAAATGCTGTTAAAATATATTTCTATTGAAGGAATATTTCAATAGTGCATTTCTATATTGCAGATTTCACTTACTGCAGGGGTGGTCTGGAACGCACGATGGGTTTACTTTAGTTCACATCAAGCCCTTAACTATTACGTACTAGTAATGTGCGGATGTCTAATCTTGCACAGTTTTGTTTGACGAGTAGCATGCGGTTGTTCTACCAATGAGGATTAAGCGCTACATAAATAATAATAATAAGTGAAATAAATGGTCAAATGGCTTTCCAGATTACAACTAAAACACATTGATTGGTCAGACACAGACTTCAAAATGTAAAGGTCAGGCATATCTTGTAGGTATAATGATTGTGGGGTCCACGTTACCTTATGGGTAGTAGCAATGCTCGTCTGCATTGTGTCCTTCAGAAAGTCCGAACCGTCCAGGCTGTAGACGGCCCCTGTCAAGTAGAGCTGTGGGCACATGAGACCAAAAGCTGAACATCCTCTATTGACTGAATGAGGAACTGCTTTTCATAACCAAACAAAGGCTACTTGAATTCCACTGCTATGCGGATGACTGTCAGATCTATGTCCCACTGAGCAAAAAAAAGACACTCTGTTAAGATCTGGAGGGCGCAAATTATTATTATTTTTTAATTTCAATGAAAAGAAGACAGAAGTGATGGTGTTTGGACCCAGTGGCCCTTGTACATCCCATCCTGTAGACTTTGGCCCCCTGTCTCCTTATCTTAAGCCAACAGTCTCAAACTTGGGTCTTAAACTGGATAGTGATTAGATTGGCAAATTTGTGGTAAAAAGCCTCTCCTTTCTCTCGAGCACTTTGAAACAGTAATTCATGCCTCCGTTACATCCTAGCTGGATTGCTGTATTTCACGTTACTTTGGAGTAAGCCAATCCTCCATTAAGCATCTCCATTTGGTTCAGAATGCCGCTGCTCGCCTCTCGACTGGTACTGTACTCGTAAGAGGGAGCACATAACTCCGACTCTGGCATCCCTTCACTGGCCCCCTATACCTTTTAGAGTTCTTTTTAAGATTCTATTATTTGTTTTTCAAATCTTTAAAGGGCCTTGCTCCACCTTACCTCTCTGAGCTCATCCGCCCCTATGTGCCTCAGGTCTGCGGGCCAGACATTATTCAAAAACTAAGTGGAGGCTCAGAGGGGATCCTCTCTCTGGAATGACCTCCCGCTGAACGTTAGGCAAAACTCGTCTCAAAACTCATGTTTATTCTTTGGCTTTTGACTAAGCATGAGACTTGATTTTTAGTTTTACTGTTTTTTTGCTGTCTACTATCTTTGTTATTAATTTATTGTGCCAATGTTGTATATATGATTTTTGCTCCATGTACAACACTGTATACAGCGGTAGTTGTTTTAAAAGTGCTCAATAAATACAGTTGAGTTCATTACTGCTCTAAAAGAGACAGACGGTGGCAGTTTCTTACATGTGAAAAATGGCCACCAACAAAAACAAAAAAACAAAACCTGCACCATGAACGAAATCAGAAATTAAAATGCATTTGTATATAACATACAGATTGTATAACTTTGGTGATTCACAACAAATGCATAGTGGTTATTGTAAAGTGATTCCTATTCATGAGATAACCTTTTTTGGGAAGCTTTCACATTTTCGTGCAATATAAACAACAAAAGGAAACCTCGAAGAAAATTTCACGTATTTTAGTGCAGTACTTCAATTCACTGCACCGAGACTCATTCATATCAAATTTATTGTTTCTTTGGTTATATATAAATTTAAATATATAAATTTCCTGAGATGCTGAATTTTTGGTTTTCATGAACTGTAAGCAATAATCATGTGTCTATTATAAATTATATAGTATCACAAATAAATTTAAGCAGTGATATACATAGTTAAAAAAAAAAAAGAGTTTCCAATGATTGAATTTATTTAGATGCAATTGGATAGAGTAAAACCCAAAATGATTCATACCTAGCCAGTTAAATGTTTGGCGGCTTCAAAAAGGTGCTGTGTGTTCATGATTTGTTAAAATAATACAGTGTCGCAAAATATTACCCAATTTGTCATGACTTTGCATGTCCACAAAACTGTCTCAAGTCCAGACTCGACCATTGGACTCGCAAAATATATTTCTCGACTCGACTGAGTCAAACTATGTTTTCATTCCTGAAAATGAATCCAAATATATATTCTCTAAGTTTGTGGTCATTAAAATAATATTTTTCTGTTCGAAGGTTTACTCTTGATCTCATCTGAACTTGGACTTTATGGACTCGATACTTGCATAGCCACTGCTCGAGAGGATTAAAATGTTCTTGCCAATTTGATGTCACATTTCATGTGGTTTTAAAGTTCGGCGATTGACTGTTGCCGCCCCGTCCAGACTGTATCGCGCCTCTCTCTAAATGGCAGCTGCGATCGGCTCCAGTGCATACGCGACGTCAATGAGGAAAAGCAGAACAGAATACAAAGCACAACAAATCACAACGTACCTGCGAGTCTATCACCTCTGTGTGCACAGCCACAGGAACACTGCAGCCTCCCTCCTACAAATGAAACTTAGATGAGGAGCGTATTGGACAAGGATGTCGATATCCAGCAGAGTGCCTCAAAATTGGCACAATTTGGATAAATATATCCCTCAAAAAGGCAAACAGAAGCTCAAAGGTGATGTGAGATTTCATCTGAAGGAGTACCGGTTACTCAGCAACAGTATTTCCTGTAGCTACCGGTACTTGTTTTTGTTTTCTTTTGGTTTCTTTGTGAATTCATGTCCAGCAGAACAGGACCGAGCTAAATATGTAATCACTTGAGTTCACTGTTATTTTAGATTAACATTAACATGGAAAAAAGGAAAAGATGCCACTCATTAATTTGGAATGCGTTAAATGTTGAATGGGGTTGAATTGACACAAAAGCCAGCACGAATCAACAGCAAATTTCAATTTTTTGCTGTTTTTTGATAGTTTTTTACTCGCAGCCTCTGTCTCACGGAAATAGTGCTTTCACAACAGCTGCAGCCGGATTTACTGCGTGGTGACATCAACAGAACACTGATAGCTACTACCCTTCCTTTGCTCTGATTAGGAAAACTGCACGTGGAGCATTCGTCATCCATTGTTATTGGTTGAGGCTCTGTCACGGTAGTGCTTTGTCGCCATCTGGTGGAATCTTAGTACCAAGGAAACCACGTGAAGTCAGTTGAGGCTCTTCGTTTCGACCACTGGTTCTCAATCTGTTTAAACTAAGTAACACTGCCATGACCAACGTTAAAATACAGGAGCATAGTCGTTCTAAGTCGTCTTTTGTTCGCTTTTCGGCATTGACAAATAGGAAGAGAGTTCCCTCCTACTTATGACGAAAGATTGAACATGGCGCAAACCATCACAATGTGGCGTACAGTATTCAAAAAGTGCCTTGAACAAAAGGGGAACTATTGGAAAGTATACGTAGCATTTCAGCTCGTGCTACTTTTGTGAACTGCAAAGCTAATAGCTGATAAGCAAACGTGGAGCTGTCATAAAACACATTCGTTACCTCAAGTTATTTTTGGTGAATAAACAATCCATACTGCCCCCTCCATCCAGGATTAGTTTTTTTTTTTTGGTTTGTTTTTTTTGGAGTGGGGGTCGTTCTGAACACAGAAGCAACGCACATGCACATGTCGTGCAGTTTGACAAGGCCATCAAAAACTAGAAAGAGTTTTACAGTCAACTCGAGCATGTCCGCAGCTCAGCACCTGCGTAATCACAGCTTTTCAGATTTCATGCGTGTATTTGTGTATGTGCTCTAACCGGTCGCTCGTGGGAGGTTGGTTGCTAGAAAAGTATATCTTCAGTCAAAAATTGGTTGGGCACCCCTGATTTTGAGTTTTCAGTTCACCTGCCGTGCATGCTTTTGGAATGTGGAAGGAAACGGGAATACCCGGAGAAAACCGACGCAGGCATGCTGAGAACATGCAAACTCCACACAGGAAGGCCAGGACCAGAATCAAAACCACGATCTATGGAGTGTAAGGCCCACGTGCTAACCAGTCAACCAGCACGCCTAGACATATATTGAATATTCTATTACTGTATTGTAAACCACTGTTACACTAAGCACATTTTAAACACATCACCACCCTTTAATATATTCAGTATAACTCAATCTAAATAATAATTCGTTGAAATGATTTGCACCTGAATGTTTGGGTCAAATTGTACCTCAATAATAGGTTAAAAACAAACAGTTCTTAAAAATGTAATTCAAATATATTGTCCTAAAAGGTTAAGCCCAACTGAACTGTACATAGGCAGTGTACATTCGGAGTCCAAGTACCACACTTTGAGACTCACTGAGCTTGGTCTGTGCACATTATTTTCTGTGTGATTTTGTTGTTGTTGATATAAGAACAACTTGAAAGTCAACCAGCACTGCAGAACTAAAGTTTTACTGTACTTTGGAAATAGTGTGTGTGTGGTTGTAGCGTGCCTACCAGATGCCTGAGAAATGCTCTCTCGGCTATGCAGCGCAGCACAGTGTCAGTGTCGTTTAGTACAGACAACATCTCCAGGATGTCTCTGTCTTTGGCTCGAACCTCCACGGCCAGAGCACCCTTAGGCAAAAAACCCCAAAACAAAACAAAAAAAGAAGACACTGCAATCACAACCAGTGCTTTTCCACAAAATTCAAGTTTCAAGCAATATTGTTCCCACCTGTCCGACAGCATACATGCAATCCTCAGGCTCCAAGATCTAGCAGGGGACAGACGATATGTTCGATGACGGAACATATTTTACATTAGAAAAAAAATCTCACAGACAACTACTGTACCAAGTGGAAGAGCATGTTTTGCCTGTCACTAGACGTCACTGACATAGACAGTAGTCCAAAGATGACATTATTTGTAGTCAGTAAATAATTTTCAAACCAATGATGTGAACCTGGATCATTTTCCACAACACATCCGATCATTGAACACTAATGTCGTAGTACTCGTACTGTATTAGAAGTGGCGAGATATGATTACAAAAATAATAATAGGAAATAAGTTGGAACCTGGCTGATTCGGTTTTCCCAACCCATCCTCTTTAGACCAGCCGCAGCAAGGATGATGGCGGCAAAATCCTCCTTTTCGTCCAGTTTCTTCAACCTTGTGTTCAAGTTTCCACGCTGAAGAGGAACGCTTAGGAAAGACAGCGCCAAAGCAAAACAATCCCTTCCCGGCCACTACTTTAGGTACACTCGATACACTTCTAATAATAATACACTTGATTGACATCGTCAGTTAAATCCTAATCGATCGACATGTTTGTTAGTGTGGTTCTACTTAATGTGAATTGTACATGTACACAATTGAAAAGCCCAATGTTGCCTTTAAACAGGATACAATATCTTTAAACACCAAGTGGGGAAATCTCCTCTTCAACTGAGCAGCACGACGCAGTGAACTGGTGCCAATCACGCTGCAAAAAACGCAAAGCATGAAGTTGTTGGGGTGTTTTTTTCTCCATGTGACCACACCGCACGGAGCAGAGATTTAGCGGATGGGGTGTACCTTTTTTCTGGAAGAGTCTCCAACGTTTTCCCTACATGTTTTGGATGCAGGACGACAGCATCGTGGGGGTTCTCTCTCCTGAAAGAAACCAAAAGAAAACAACACTTAAGTATAGTCGAATCTCCAAACTTGAATTCAGTTTAGGGAGTTAAAAAAAAAACAACAACAAAAACTGTGGCTATTGCTTTGGGCAATATCGCAATTGTGATTTGATTTTTTTTTCCAGGTTTCTCTTCCGATTGATTTTTTTAACAAACAAAGTCAACAAGATAAAATGCATTACCATATAGAGATTTCAAATTTAACATGGATGTTTTGGTCCGATAGGTTAGGCTTACGCTTAAAAAAAGGCAAATGAACCGTGAATTAATGTGAACGACAGTTTATCATTGATCTACTTTAATTAGAGTCATTAACTTACTAAACAATTTCAGTCTTTCAAGTGTTCACAATGACAACAACTTTACAAAATTCGACTCGATTTTGTAAAGCGCTTTGTTACTGCTACAGCAGTTGTGAAAGCTCTATATAAATAAAGCTGTATTGCATTCCTTTTGGCATAGCTCCATCTAGTGGATGCATAAAGTAACCGCAGCCAATATTGTAGCTTCTATTCTATGCGCCTTATAATGCGGTGCACCCCATATATGTAAAGAGTTTGAAAATAGGCCATTCATTGAATGAGCGCCTTATAATCCGAAGTGTCTTATAGTGCGGAAAATACGGTACTTGTTCAGCACTACTAATGCGACAACAACATAGTACAGATCCACATGTTTTTTGTTTGTTTGTTTTTTTTTTACAGCAGTTGATTTCTTTTTAGAGCAGCACGGTCAGTGGCCTAGTGGTTAGCATGTCAGGCACACAGTGGTGAAATTAGGAGTTTAAATCTTGTGTCCCACCGTGTAAAGTTTAAATGTTCTCCCTGTGCTTGCATGGGTTGGTACAGGTATTTACGACTTTCTACCAGCTCTCACATTCCAAAAAAAGGCATGTTAGGTTACTTGAAGACGCTAAAGGAATCACACACTGCGAGAGGTGTTACTCACTTGAGCACAGCTGCGATAGTGAATCCTGGAGGCAGCGTGGTGGGAAGGTCCTTCAGTGAATGGACGACTACATCGACACTGCGGCACACAGAGGGATGCAGTCATGTTAGACCAGCTACATCTCCTTGTGGAATAATACAACCATTCACAAGTGTCAGCATGCTTTGAAGACTTCTGCTTCAACTCAAGATGTGGGTGAAATGAAAGGGTTTGCTTCAGCGTTTCTCATTCATCCACGTACTGCTTGGAAATTTCATTCAGAGAGTAACTCTTGAACAAGCACCAGCTGCAATAAACCTGCATCCTTCCGCTATGTGCAGGCCATCGGTTGCCCAGTAAAAGTGACGCCAGGGTTGAGTTGGCCAGCACTACTCACATATTCTTCTCTAGAGCAGTCTCCAACTCTTTGGTGAACAAACTCTTCTCTCCAATCTGTATTAAACAAACAAACAAACAAACAAAAAAAGGCTTCTGATATACCATGATTTTCAGTCACATGCAAGGGGTTTTTGGTTTAGAATGAAGTTCTTTTCTTTCGTACAGTCGCAACATAACCCAAATTTATGTTGAAAGTCAGCATGGGCTGTAGTTTATCACTACCATACGATAACTTTAGTTTAAGTCATAATACAGTAAATATATGTGTAGACAAAACACTTCTGGGCAAGAACTCTAAAGTACCGGGAATCAAATAAAAAAACTGTCAAAAAAGACTCAGTACAAACTAGTTTGTGTAGTTTGTGATGTGTCGTTGGTAAACCAAGGACCCCTGATACATGACAACCTTTTAAATTGAAGTTCACAAAAATTCAGGATTCGGTCAGTGCCTTCTGATGTGATGACATATTCTTTTGCTGCAATTTCTGGCAACCAACTCCAGTCACAAAATCCTCAGAGATTGAAATGCTGTCATGGGTGACTAAACGGGAGAAGTCAGCGTATCTTGAGATTTCAGCCCGGTGAGCAATTAAGAATTAGAAGCAGAAAAAGAACAAGCGTTTCATCTTAACACGAACAGCTTCACGCCCCAAGCACAAACTGTAATCTCCCTCTGCACATCTGCCAACATTTATTGATAAGTGCATCGTGGCTAACTTCTTGGCACACTTGATGACAACTCTGACAGTAAAGAATGCGAAGAAAGTCAAATTGGGTCATCAAAGCTTGATCCATCCATCCATCCATTTTCGACCCCCAATGCTTGACGTTATTCTACTTTCATTTATGAACAGCTTCACACATGAAACAACAGGGAGTCAAACACTCCACCTGCTATACGCTACCAATGCATGGGGAACTCTTGGATATTTTAATTAAGAAAAAAATATTTTATTTAGGGGCAGCCCAGTGATCAACTGGTTAGCAAGTCGGCCTCACAGTGCAGAGATGCTGGGTTCGATTCCCAGCCTTCCTGTGTGGAATTTGCATGTTCTCCCCGTGCCTGCATGGGTTTTCACCAGGTACTCCCGTTTCCTCCCACATCCCAAAAACATGTATGGCAGGTTAATGGAACACTCTAAATTGTCCCAAGGGGTGAGTGTGAGCGCGGATGGTTGTTTGTCTGTGTGTGCGTCGTGATTGGCTAACATCCAGTTCAGGGTGTCTACTACTGCCCGAAGACAGCTGGGATGGGACACAGCACCCCCTGTGACCCTTGTGAAGATAAAGCGGATGAGGAAATGAATGGATGGATATTTTATGTAGTTCTTATGTCTTTTATGTCCATCACCTGGTTGCATCTGTGGTGGTTGTTAATGTAGGGTTTTAGAACCAAAGCTGAGTTGAGAGTTTACTCTCATTTTCCTTTCATTAAACTTCTTAAACACTTATCTGACAGTTTGTATCCTGGACTGTTCACGTCACTTGCCAGCATCTGACAAGCAAGCGAGCTTCAAGAGTTCACACCTTCTCGTTTTCCCATTTGGAAACAGATCACATTGAGGACTTTTTCATGTGCACGCTGAAAGGCATGACAAGCCTTACCTTCGATAAAGCCGTGTCAAGAATTTTGTCCCCAATTGTTGACATGGCCACTGAAAGAGAGAAGAGAGTACAAATTGGTAAATAACTTCCATCCATCCATTTTCCGAGCCGCTTGATCCTCACTAGGGTCGCGGGGGGTGCTGGAGCCTATCCCAGCCGTCTTCGGGCAGTAGGCAGGGGACACCCCGAATCAGTTGCTCGCAGGGCACACAGAGACGAACAACCATCCACGCACACACACACACCTAGGGACAATTTAGAGTGTCCAATCAGCCTGCCGTGCATGTTTTTGGAACCAAATCATCCACACAGGGAGGCCGGAGCTGGAATGGTAAATAACTTGTGAATGCTAATTCATCCGGCCAACCAAACCATTTTCTAGACAGTACCGTTATCCTCGTTACTCGCAGCTGAGCTAGAGTCGACAGCTAACATTGGATCAGAGGTGGGTTACACCCTGGACTGGTCGCCGGACCATGAGAGTAGTGTCTTTCCTGTTACTCTGTACGAGACGCCCACTGTGACGATTTGCCATCATTTTTCATATCTCTTTGCTGTCATTATTACCGTATTCACCATTGCATCGTTTTGACAAATCTGCTACTCGTATTTTGCTGTCATACTAGAGTAACTTTGGTAACCAGTGACAAATTAGTGATGATTTCATGAAATGACTGTCACTTGAATGTGGCTTTGCTTTTGTGCAGCTTTGCCGTGGCTCTTTCTGGTGGCATCTTGTTGCTAAGAAAACAAATTGGAGTTGAGGGGCTTCATCTGGACAAAAGTGGTCCCATCTTGTGACAGCTACAAGATATTACAATCCCTTTTTGAGAGACGTCAATTACTTTTGCAATTTGTGGCAAGTCTCGGTCCTTATCCCCTCCGACACAAACAACCACACGGTCTGCACATAAGTCCGGTGCTTCTATCAAAGATTAAATGCTAAACAAAAAAATAAACAACAATAAAAAAAATACCATTATTCATGAGGGACAATAAAGGTTCGAAGTGATGATTCTTACCAATTTCCAAAACGATGTCAGGGTGAAGCTCTTTAAGTTTTTCTGCAACACTGTCCGTCTGAATGCGAGCCAACTATAAGAACACGATGCTTTGTGTGAGTTTTTAATGCACCATACGTTTTAGACTTGTATGAAACGGAAACAGTGCCCGGTGCTGGCTGTCATACAATCACTACCTAGAATGGAAAAATAACAATTAAACATTATATTACACATCTACAACATCTAATGCCCCAAAATTTGATGGGTGAAGTTACTGTGAAATAGTAAAGACTCCCCAAATTCAGTGCGATAATAACGACATATACTGCAACGCACACTTATTTTACTACCATAATCAATGAATCTGTTAATTATCTTGGTGATTATTTTGACAGTGCAGAAAATGAACAATGATAAAGTAAAATTATGATACAGTTACTGGATTGGTTCAGAATATGTCAGAAAATAGGCAAAAATGTTAAGCACTATTTTGCTTAGTATTTTGTAAAAGCAGATGCTTGGAAATGTCTGATTATGGGAATGTTCGGAAACCAATCTGGCGCATGTGCCCTACTAGTGGTAGTAAACTAGATATAAAGTATACCAAATGCATGCTTAAAAATTTGCTTAAGGTTGTTTGAACATTCATTCAGGATCCTTGATAAGGATGCAGGAAACGTGGACATGTCAGGTGAAGAAATGTTACTGGTAAAGCACAGCATTTTACAAGTAAGGTGTAATTGCGTATAAGTAGGACAAGGTGGCACAAGTCTTGGAAAAAACATTATTGGTGAGACACAGTCGTTCTACTAGTGTGATCTAGTCATTTTACTAGTATGCTAATTGTCTTACGAGTAAGGACAAAGTGGGTACTAGTACATGGACCTTGAGATGGATATCAAAATAGCATTCAAACTGTGTTCCATGGTTAAATATATGACTCAATCCATGCAATACTGTACCTGACTCTTGCGTGTTCCGATCCGGATGAGACGGCTGACTCTTCCATCCCCATTCTACAACATTAAGAAAGAACGTTTAAAAAAACACACACCTTCGCAGATGTTGCATCAATACACCTCATCTATTAAACCACAATCTGACTTAACCGTGAAGTACTTGAATTGTCCTTCCTCCATAATTCTGCTTGTGAACTGGAGAATCTATTGTGCCTGCCTGCTGTCTCGTAGAAAGGACTTGTGCTGAAAGCCTCAAGATGGTGAACAGTAGTCTTGTTAAGAAGACAAGCCCTCATTCACAGAACCTCCGCCCTGATGCATCCCTGTTGCCGAGAGATAAGGGCCGGTCCATTGAGTCCGTTAGACGAAGCAGGGAGGGGCAGCTCAGTGTATAAGGTGTGGTCCGAGGCGTTTTAATACATAAAGCATCAGTTACTGTATTTCTGAATGTTTGCCAATAAGACAAAAAAGGTTCGTACAAACGAGAACATGAAAAAGCTGGTTGATAAATGATTACTTTGGGGGGGAAAAAATAAAGCGTCCTCTGCACAAACATTAACTGTCCATCATTTAACTTTACAGAAAACCAAACTTTAATAAGACAAAGTTGATTAGTTTTGAGTACAACTCGATCGCTTCCTAGTTAATAAAACGATTCATCATGCACAAATTAAATGCTGGTGTCCATTGTATTACGTACGTAAATACATTATAGTTGTTCATTATTGTTTTGCTGTTACTGTTGTTCAAGCCAAGTACGCGATATATTCACTAATTCCAAAAACTCAATAATCTGCTATCAACTTTTTTCATTCCGCCCCTCTCGATTTCAAGGTCCAATGTTGAGCTTGTAATCGAAGACAGACATCAACGTTGGCCAATTGGAACGCCGCCTCTCCAGTTTACACGGAAATGCTAACTGCTCACCCCATTCTACAATGACTGTGCTTCACGCGTGGCCCAAGGTTCAAAATTTAAGATTTATTTATCATGTACTCAGTAAAAACAAAGAGGTAACACACGGGCAATTGAATTCTTGCGTTGCTAGTTTCCCTCCACTTAAAAATAAGGTGTTAGCGCGTGGTGATTAATATAAAACTTACCGTATAGTTCGCCTCTTCCGTCATGGTATGGGCCTGATTATCTGTGTTTATTTTCCTAAAATTGCGGCGCGTTTAGCTGCACGCAGAGTCAATTATGACAGGAAATCCTTCAAAAGTCCGGCGCTCATTCTGCATGGCTCCTCTTGACCGAGGAATGTGACGTCGTTGAAGAGTCTCGAGGTCATTTCCGTGTTTCATGTTTCACTCACGGACGTATATATGAATGGACTATAATGCCTCTTACCCGCCATCTTACGTTGCCAATTCTTAAACGTGCCTAACTTGAACCCATTGTTTTCTCTGCTTCTCCTATTTTCTGTCTCTACGGCGAAAATAAAAAATAAATAAAGCAATAAGTACATTATTTCCGCTTACTGCAAAAAAAATTGTCCGCATCACGTTGTCAATACCATCAACAGTTGAATGAAAAGCAAACCCTACTTTTGTTGTTGTTGCTGTTATTATAATCAGTGTGTTTGATTTATTATTAGCAAGAACAACGCAGCTGTAATGCATGTGATGGATAATATGTATGGGCATTGCAGATCTGCTGGTGTTAATTCAGCACCATAGGGTATTAATTTTAACACCGTCGAAGTCTCTATATGAATCCACAGTAACAAATGTTAAAATAATATTTTATTATGTGTTAAAAATTCAGCACCCAATAGTGTGATAAACCAACAAAATGTAGTCTTGTCAGTGCAGGAATAATGACACTATTGAGTGTATAGAGTTTAAGAAATTAATGTGTCCACCCCAACTCCATAGAGTGTGTGTCAATCAGATAAATTACAAAATGTCAATTCAAAACATGTCTCTTTATTAAATCCATTTCAGACACCTCATTAAAACAGCTGTAGGGGATCTTTTTTTATTGTCATCATTTTCATGTAAAAACGTCCCATCGTGCCACGAACAAAATCAGGTTACCATTAACAGTGAAAAAAATACTCCTCAATTCTAAATGAATTCAGGTAATTTTCAAAACCTATAGTATTTGTGGTAAAAAGAAATGCCTTATCATCATGAAGATGATAATTTCCTTGAAATTAGGGAATTAATTTTCAGGACTCACCCATACGAACATTCCATTCAGTTTTTCACGCAGGAGATAGTGGTAACACTAGACTCTCCATATTTGACAAGTACATTACACGTGGTCTGGACAGTATAGCATCTCTCTGTGCGTGAACGTTGCTGTGGCATATAACCACAGCCACAGGGTCATGTTACGACGGCGTGACGTCACGGCCGAAAAGTGGGCGGTTGCCGAAGTATTGCAATAAAAGGTGGCTACTGAGAATAAACGACAGTGAGCACAAAGTCCGACTCCACGCGTTTTATTAAACACAACATTGGCGACAAGGATGGAGCTTCCACTCTCGCCTCTTCCTCCGTTCCTCGCCCTGCCTGGCGAGCCGCCAGTCCCGTGGTCCCGCTGGTTGGAGTCCTTCGAGACCTTTATTGAAGCCTTCGGGCTAGCCGACGCTAGCGACGCGCGAAGGCGGGCAATGCTTGTCCATAGCCTGGGCTGTGAGGGCCAACGCATCTTTCGCACCCTCGGACCGGCCACGAAATTTTCGGACTGTGTGGCATTGCTCTCCGGACACTTCGCTGCTCCACAGAGCGTCATGGCACGGCGGATTATCTTCCGGCAGCGTCGACAGCGGCCCGGTGAGTCGGTCCACCATTACGTCGCCGACCTCCGGGGACTAGCCAGCCTCTGCAGGTTCGGAGATCTGGAGGGCGAGATGATTAGGGACCAGCTAGCCGAACACACGACGGACCTTAAACTGCGGGAGAAGCTGTTTTTATCGCCGGACGACACGTCGCTGTCTACGGTGGAAATGGCTTTCCAGCTCGAGTCTGCGGCCCTGTTAGCATCCCGGCTAGCCGCCTCGGACCCAGCTCCAGCCCTTCCCCACCTCGCTCCACATCTGCCTCTTTCATCTCGTACTGTTGCTCTCACGGCCCCACTCCCCGACACCACTGCTCCTCTCGACGAGCCGGAGGTAAACGTCGCGGGACGTCGAGGCGCCACGATGAGGCAACATTGTGGGAACTGCGGCTCCTCATCACACCGCACACGTGCGCCCGCGTGCCCGGCGCTAGGACAAAGATGCCAACGTTGCGGTAGGCTGAACCACTTTGCTAAAGTCTGCCGCTCTGTTTCTAATCCTGTGGACCCCGGGCCCCACCTAACCAACGCATCTGGCTCCACCACCATCCACTCGGTGGGCGCCTGCAGCAAGCCGTTCAAGTGGTGCGCAGTCGAGCTGGACGGCGTGTGTCTGTCACTGCTGCTGGACACCGCAGCCTCAAAGTCACTCCTGAATGAGGCCACGGTCCGGCGACTTTTTCCACGAATGACTGTTAAACCTGGCACGGAAGACCTGTTTGGTTATGGACACACCAAGATCGACATGGTTGGCACTGCGACCTTTTCCGTGCGCTATGGCGCTAGAACTCTCCCAGCTTTCACCTTTCAGGTGTCCCGCAAGGGCGCCAACCTCCTCGGTTTCGACCTGTTCTGTGCCCTGGGCTTCTCCATTACAGACAACATGGGCGCCACCATACTAACCGTCACCACGCCCTGGCTGCACCGCTGGCCCTCGCTGTTCGCTGGACTGGGCTGCCTCACCGCCTTCAACCACCAGCCGCTCCTGAACCCGGAAGTGACTCCAGTCATTCAGCCTCTCCGCCGCCTGCCCCTCGCCCTACGTGCTGATGTTTCAGCCGAGCTGCAGAAACTTCTGGACGCTGGCATAATCGAACGAGTGGACGCATCGCCATGGATCTCCAACCTAGTGGTGGCACGGAAGAAGACGGGCGGCCTGCGCCCCTGCATCGACCTCAGACAGGTGAACAAAGCGGTGATACCAGATAAATATCCTCTGCCCACTACAGAAGAGCTCTCTGCCAAGTTTCACGGCTCCACCGTCTTCTCCAAGCTCGACCTCCGCCAGGGTTACCTGCAGGTTCTGCTGCACCCAGAGAGCCGCAACCTCACCGCTTTCGTGTCACACATGGGCGTTTTCAGGTACACCCGCATGCCTTTTGGGCTTAGCTCTGCCCCCAGCTGCTTCCAGAAGATCATGGCCACCATCTTCGCCGGCATCCCTGGCGTGGTTGTGTACCTGGATGACATAGTGGTGCACGGCGCGACAGCAGCCTCACACGACGACCGCCTCACCAGGGTTCTAGAGGTGCTCGCCCAACACAACCTCACGCTGAACGGCGAGAAATGCATTTTCTCCGCGCCGGTCATCGAGTTTGTGGGGTTTCGCCTGAATGCCGACGGCCTCAGCCCGCTCCACTCAAATGTGGAAGCCATCCTACGCCTGCCTGAGCCCTCCTGCCCCGAGCAGCTGTCCTCATTCCTGGCATGACGGCGTTCTACCTGCGTTTTCTTCCACACTACTCCGAGACCACGGCGCCACTACGCGCACTCCTCAAACAGGATGCCCCCTGGTCCTGGACACCCATGTGCTCCGTGGCAGTCCGCCAGCTGAAGACACAGCTCACCTCCCCTCCAGTGCTCGCCCACTTCGACCTCCATAGCCCTACGCTGGTGACCTGCGACGCGTCCAACACGGCGGTAGGGGCGGTCCTGTCCCAGCTGCACGGGGGGACTGAACGTCCCGTGGCGTTTGCCTCACGATCTCTGACTCCCACGGAGCAGAGGTATTCGGTGGGGGAGAGAGAAGCGCTTGCCTGCGTCTGGGCGTGCGAGCGGTGGCACATGTACCTTTACGACTTCACGCTCCGGACCGACCACCAAGCACTCACAGCCCTCCTGGCCACGGCAGGATCGGGACACAAACCGCTGCGCCTGTACCGGTGGTCAGAGAGACTGCAGGCCTACAACTTCACGACAGTGTTCACACCCGGCAGAGAAAACGTTGTGGCTGATCTGCTCTCCAGGGCCACGCCCACCTCAGGCCAGACACCGCCCCGAACGGCCTGAGAGCGCATCTGACCGAAGGTCTCCCATTCAGCACGGCCCTGCAGAACACACTACAGCACTACAGAGCGCCGCCACATGCCACGACAGGTAGCTCCCCAGCCCTTCTGATGCTCGGACGGGAACTCCAACTTCCCATGGATCGACTACGGCCGCCCAGCAGGGATCCTCCAGGCCCTCCAGCAGCAGGACCCTCTGTCGGCGACATGGTGGCAGAGGCGCAACGCCGGATGAAGCACCGCTACGACAGGGCACATCGGATAATGGCACAATTGGGCCCAGCTACCTTCCTCCTTGCTGACGGCTCCCGTTGGCATGCCAGTCGCCTAAGGCGCGTCAACCCACCATCAGCACAAGAACTCGCCGCGGCGGCTGATCCGCGCCACACTGCCGGGACTGGGATCTCCCTCCGGTAGCCCCAGGAATCCCACCCGAACTCGAAGTGCCGGCTGACGCCCTCGGACCGAGGCTCCGCCCTGTTCGAGCTCGTCGGCAGCCCCTGTATCTCAGGGACTACATAGTCTGATTATGTGGCAGAATAAACCACATGGCTATGCGGGTAAATGGGTAGTCTACCCTGTTTACCCAGATAGGTTGGCCATGTTCTGGCTTTGAAGTTGTGCACTATTAATATGTTTGAATGTTTTTGCACTTTGGGTGAATGTGGCATATAACCACAGCCACAGGGTCATGTTACGACGGCGTGACGTCACGAAAAGTGGGCGGTTGCCGAAGTATTGCAATTGGCTACTCGAGTGAGCAAAAGTCCGACTTTGATGTTGCAAGTTATCCAACAGTCTGAAGTCCGTGTTCAAATGAGGAACAGCAGGGAAGACCGGAACACCACTGCCACCTGCTGGAGACTAAACAGAACGGAATCATCACAGGCACACACAGTCATACAATCATCCGCGTTCACAATCAAAACTAGGAACAATTCAAAGTGTCTCACTAACCTGCTGTGATAATGAGGATACCAAGATCGCGCAGACGGGGATAACATGCAAGGTACAGGAAAATCAAATCACAGAATGAGTTTTCCAAGGGTCGGTGGTCTCTGCAGGTTAGGGATGGAGATATGTGGAGTGAAGTGAGGAGGAAAGAATGGAGCCGCTGGATCTGATGACGTTTATCAGGAGTTCCTGGTTCCCAAGATCACGATATAAGTCCAAGGTGTCCTAAATAGATAAGTGAAAAGCCTGGTGATCTTGGAGGGCCTCAGAGCCAAGCCACTCCTCATCCGCATCAAGTGAGGTGGCTTGGGCATCTCAATAGGATGGCTCCCTGGTGAGGTGTACTAGGCATGTCCCACTGAGAGGAGGGCTCAGGGGTGAAGAAGCTAGCACTGCTGATTCTGAAGGCCCTGGACAGTTTGGCTTGACCTAGCAAATACAGTAAAGGCAGAAATCCGATTTTAAAAATCCAATATCCACATGCATTTGAAGTAGTGTAGCCAAAAGTGATGCTACAAATCAAAGAAAATAGGCTGTTGAGATTAAGTAAATTTAATTTCATGAAACAAATCAAATTTAGTTTTAAATGTAGGTGTTTCTGATAGTGGAGTGTGGGGTGAACTGTACGTATCACTGACACAACTCCACACACTCCAAACTAATATCTAATCAGTGGCAACTTCAGCAGGGCTCAGGAAGTGAAACTGGCATCTTTCCAACCGACAGACATTTCCATTTTGTTGTTGTTGTAAAAACTGGCAGAAAGTTCCAAAAATTAACAGTTTAAGAGTCGAATGGGTAATTTGAAGTTTGTTATTCCCACCCAAAAAGGAAATGTAATATTCTTAGTTGTTTGTCATTGTAAGAATCACCCGACTACGAATACACACGTCACAGTTTTGCAGTGTGGGTTGGTCTAGCACTGTACTTCCGGTGGAGACGTGGCTCTGCACTGCTGCCATATTGACGCCAGGCAAGCTAACAGCCATACATCTTCAAGCGAGCTGTACCGTCTTACCTTGCCCATTCGGAGTAATTAAAAGAACTCAAGCAAAAACGACAAAGAAGCTGAAGGCCGTCATTCGATAGAAAGAGAAACAAAAATGGTAAGTAAGAATCGTCAGACTCATAAAGTTAAATACGTTTCGTTGGGCCTTGGCTTCAAAACATAGGCTAAGCAGGTAGCTGGCTAATTCGGAGACAACAGTTGGGTATCTGAAAGCGAAATTATACAATACATTTTTGAGTGATTTTCCTTGAGCTGTAATTTTTATTTAATTTCACTCATTGAAACGGAGTGTTGTGACTGAAAGGGCGGCACAGTTGTGTTCAGGCTGTGCTGACGTGAACTAGCTCCCTTCTGTCTTTAGCAGGAGCCATGCTAACGTTGCCTGCTGCCAGTGTGCAGGTTCCTCTCCAAACGCGTTTCTAGATAACGTCACAGTAGTTTCGAGTCCACAACACTGACTTTCGTTGTCTTGTGATATTGTTTTATTTGTATTTATCGCGGTTTGCTACTCTACCGTTGAGCTATCAAAGACCTTCTCTATAAAATCGAATCTGTCAAATGGTTGTTCAAAGTGGATTTTTGACGGTTGGTACAACTACTCATACAGACATTTCCTGATGTAGGAAATAACAGCTGGTATGTTCATCACTCTCTGATTTGAATGCTTATTTACCATATAACTTATCATTTGTCTCAATTATTAATATTATTTATTGCTGTCTAAGGTCTTTCTAAGTTCTGACAGTCTGTCAGCACAGTGTTGTGTGTTCCAGTATGACTCACTGTGTCAAGATTTCATCTGTGCTGTATGTTGCGCAAACAGCGCATTTGACAATAAAGTTGTACTTGACTTGATCTTCAGGTGCTGTTGGCAGCGGCGGTGTGCACCAAGGCTGGCAAGGCCATCGTGTCGCGGCAGTTTGTCGAAATGACGCGGACACGAATTGAAGGTCTGCTTGCTGCATTTCCAAAACTGATGAACACAGGGAAGCAACATACCTTTGTGGAAACGGACAGTGTCCGTTATGTGTACCAGCCGCTGGAGAAGCTGTACATGGTCCTCATCACCACCAAGAACAGCAACATCCTTGAGGACCTTGAAACACTCAGACTCTTCTCTCGTGTGGTAAGCCTCGTGTTGTGAGAGCGATTACATTAACCGTGGCGTTGCGTGCCCCCATCAATTTTAAAAGTTCTGGACTATACTGGCTGTTCTCACCTAGTATATGGCTATCCAGAGAGGTTGGTGAGATGTTACTTTTAACTGGGGCTGAACAATTAATCAAATTCATATCAAGTTGTGAACTTGATATCATCAAATAGTAGAATGCAATTCTCAAATTGCAAAGGCTGCAGTTTGGGGGGAAAACACTCTGCTTCATTTCAGTCGTTTGATATGTATGTGTATTTTATTTATGTATTTACTTACTTACTTACTCATTCATATAGTGTTGAGATAAGTTCAGCGTTTCATTGTTTTGCGAAACATGAACGTTGACGTGCTAAAGTCACAGATTCTTCTGCTTTATTTTGTAATCTGAATTATGACTTCCTGATTTAGCTTTATGCTTCACTTATTTGGGAGCGTTTTGTTGGGGTATTCTGACCTGATATCACCCTAAAATAACATATCAGTCTACATCCAAAATCTCCAATATTAGCACTCGTACATGTAGCCATTCCAGACTCCCCTCTTTTAGTCTTATGTCCAGCAGCTGAAGTAAACTTGAATTGTTATTTTGCATATCAAAGAGTATAATTCGTATTTATTGACTTTATTAGGATTATTTCCCAGGGCCCTTTAATTCAGTTTGTATTAATTTTTAATCTCTATTTATAAATGGGTATACATTTGATCATACCAGGCAGCGTGTAGGCCTCACAGTGCAGAGGTGCAGGGTTTGATTCTGGCTCCGGCCTCCCTCTGTTGCCATGTTCTCCCCATGCCTGCGTGGGTTTTCTCCGGGTACTCTGATTTCCTCCTAAATTCCCAAAACATGCATGGCAGGCTGATTGAACACTCTAAATTGTCCCTAGGTGTGAGTGTGAACGTGAATGGTTGTTCGTCTATGTGTGCCCTGCGATTGGCTGGCAACCAGTTCAGGTGTCCCCCGCCTACTGCCCGAAGACAGCTGGGATAGGCTCCAGCATTCCCCGTGACCCTTATTAAGATAAGGGGATCAGAAAATAGATGGATGGATGGATTTCCTCATGCCTCCTGTTGTCACTAGATCAAGTCATCAAAGCGGCTATCGTTGCTGCTGATGTCAAATTGGCTTGCTATCGGTATCGGACAGTAATCTCAGCTGCATCATGTATGTTTTGAGTGACAGAAGATGCACAGTAGCCTATATATTTTTGCATTAACATAGATGTAACACTAAATAGGAGGCATGAAAATGTTTGACAGAAATGGGTTAAAAAAAAAGAAAAAGAAATCTGCTTTATTGTAATTTTCAGCACATTTCGCGTCCAGTTCTCAAAAGTAAACATTGAAACGCAGGACTGTATTGTGAAAACAAATCACATGAGTGATATGTATTCAATACACTATATCCATCCATCTATTTTCTGAACCACTTATCCTCAATATTATACTTGAAATCTTATTTGGCAACTCAGCCCTGCTGACGCGAGCCATAATATGCCATTTCCGGTCCTTTTTAGCTGTTTGTCGCATTATTTTGTATAATTTTCTCTCCAAGCATCTCTTAAACTGCTATTTTGCTGTTCATAGTTGGATAGGCACCACTTTGTCATGGTTCTTGCCAGCCATCTCTGAAATGTGTACCAAGCACTCAATAATAGAAACATTCGCCGGTTAGTTTAGCCATTGGCATGGTATCCCAGTCTTTTGTTAATTTCTCCTCGTAATCCATTTGTGAGAACGATACTTCAAAGAAGTGAGGCATATTCGCTCTCAGCTAGCTACTGTGGTGTACTACCGATCCTGCCTCGATCTCCAGCCCAAGTGACGTAAGACCGTCACGTCACGCGTGTCCAGCCCATTGAACGTCTCCACCAATTCAGTTCTTGGAAAAACATACAAATATCCGATTATTATTTTTGCAATTTATTCTGTTTTAATGAAGCACAAAGTGCAGATTTCGACTCGCAAACAGTAATGTGAAACCGTTTCTTTTGAGCCTTGTGTAGTTTGATGGGGTTTGGAATAAATACCCAGAATGCCTTGACCTGCCCCCACCCTTTTTTTTTTCATAAATACATTTTGTGGATTTGTTGTTGTTTAATTCTAAAGTATCTATTATGTTCATTGACCCTTTTGATATTGCACCATACGTTTGTTATGTATAATGCACCCAACATTGTTGTTCGGTAAATCAACATTATTTATGCCTTTTGTTTTTGTGCACTTTACTCAAAACAGATTCAACAAAATATAACAGTGACAAAATCATCAGAAGTACGTTCTCAAGAGTTTGCACGCAGATTGAGCAGAGATGGCATCTGTTTATGGTTTCATTGGAAGAAAATGTGCTTCTGTATGCCACTAATGCTAAGCTAAAGTTATTAGAGAGAAAAAAAAGTTCAATGATAAAAAGAATGTATTTCTGGCTAGAGTGAGAAGAAAACACATCAAGTGGTTGCACGCATCCAGATTATTCTGAACCAAAACCTTTAAAACGTGAGACACGCCACACATGACAAGGGGGAAAGAAATGGCAAGTAAATGGCAAGTGTGTTCTAACTGCTGTTATAGTGTGTGGTCTACTCAAGATAACAAACACACAGATAATTTGTGAACAATCGCGAATCTCCTCCCTCAAACCAGATGTCTGTCATGGTGTTAAGACTGACCTGAGAGATACAGCATAGTGCCTCCAGGCATGCAGACTCTTGGGGAAAATATATATGTATAATAATTATAATAATAATATGTTGTTGGAATATAACCGGAAGCAAGGCTAGCTTATATGGCAGTTGTCCGGGAACCAATGAATTAGGATTTTGTGTCAGATATTGTTTTTATTCTATCCTATAACGCATTTTCACAAACATACGGCGCACCGCATCAAGTCGGTTTCTATATTTAACACATACATAGCCACACTGCATTATTGGACGCAAGCATGGTAAAACGTACGCTAGCTGAAACATGTGCGGTAGAGTGCGTAGCTGGAGTATGTTTTTAAAAAGGTAGCACGAACAAAACTGAATTTGGTGGTACTTTATTGAAGTATTTAACACTGTACTCACATTATTTTTGAATCAATCCTCGTTCACAAATCCATCAAAGTCCTCAACTGTGTCTGAAATGAACAGCTGGGCAAGTTCTCCATTGAACACGCTGCGCCATGGTAGTCCTTGGGCGGGATGGATAGTTGGCCATGTTTCATCAAATGAAAGGAACAAGACAGACTTTGAAAATGTTGGATTTTCATTTCTTCTGCAAGCATTTTTGCCCACAGTCGTATGGTAACTGGATTTTGGAATTCGGTCCATAGATTAGGCGCCCCACATTACAAAGCGCCCCGTCCATTTTGGAGAAAATGTAAGACTTTCAACTCTATGGTTGTGAAAATATGGTGCTTAAATTATACCAGTCAAGAAACCTTTGCCTTTGTCTGAGAAACTGATGTCAAGTATCCCCCTTATGCCTCTCCAGATCCCAGAATACTGCCGTGTGCTGGAGGAGAGCGAAATATCAGAGCACTGTTTTGACCTGATCTTTGCCTTTGATGAGATTGTGGCTCTCGGCTACAGAGAGAATGTCAACCTGGCTCAAATCCGCACTTTCACAGAGATGGACTCCCATGAGGAAAAGGTTTTCCGTGCTGTCAGAGAGGTGAGTTCATCAAAAAGATTATTTTCCGGCTGGGTTTATACTCCCGTTTTCCTGGTGCCCAACATGACAACCGTTTTTCTGTGGGCAATAGCAAATGACAAATACTCAGCACCGTGCTACAGTTGGAGGATGAACTATGCGGACCCTTTGCAATGTCTTACATTTTGGCATAAATACATACATACAATGTCATTTGATATGATCTAAATCACAAGATTAATCCGTCTGCTTAAACTGTCACACAAACAATGTTTTCTTATATTTATTGAAAATAACATTCAGAGCACACGGAGGAAAAAATAAATGAACATCTCAGCTACGGATTCTCCAAGTGTCAGGTGTGAGCTAACAGAGTCCAATCAATGAGAGGAGATTGAACGTCAGTCCTGTTTCTGTTGAGAACACCCAAGTAGGAAGCCATTGTTGTCTTAAAAAATATTGCTGTACATTTGAAATGTGCTCAAAAGCGTTTGGATCATCCACAGTAGCGCTGGCAAAATCTTCTGTGGACAAAGTTGAATTGTTTGGCATAGGGATGTCCCGATCGGAAATCTGTACTGCGACGGTTTTGTAAAGAGGAACGTTCCGAAATCAATCCCGCTCCTTCTGCATGTCTGATCTGGAACCACAGGAAACGTTTGGTTGATGTTAATAATGCCAAATGAATCAACACCAGTTAGCTAATACAATGTTTCACTTCGGTTTTCCCTCTCTGTCACGTGAATGTTTTCATGTTATGCTCCATAAAATAAATATGACACTGTTTGTTGGTATCAAGCAAACTCTGACAGTGTAGCCTGCATTAGCTCCGGCTAGCTGCTGGCCAGCTATCCTGCGGCTTCCGATGTGTTTATGATTAGACAATTAAGGAGGGGAAGAGACATGTCCTGTTTTTATTTTGTACAAGCTCCCCCCCCTCTCGCTCGCGCACACACACCTCCTCCAGCCACGCATGCACACACGCACGCGTGAGAACACACACTCGTGCACACACTAACACTTGTATGAAACACAACACTGATCTGGGCAACCACGTGATGACACTTTGATCAAAGAGTAACCCAGGTGATAAGACACAAGGGAGATTGCTGGGCGGACCTGCGAAGAGGCATAGCCAATCAACATGGCTGTGCATCATGGGATAGATCCACTCGTGCTGTCATTGGTCGACGTCGCGCTGGGAACCAATCAAGCTACAGCCATGTATAAAACCTCTGAGTCATTCGCATTTTTTTCTGAATACAGTACTTTGGAAAAGACAAAAAAAACCTTGATGCACGAGGCCGCTATAATCGAACCGTGAAATTAGCGAGGATCACTATATTGATTCGTACATGTGTACATTGATTTGTATTTTTTTTCAGAAACTTTTGAGTTGCCATTACATTTATGACTTGCCTCCTAAGCACCTGTTTAGCTCCTTATAGTCTGTTCGAGAGAGAGAGAGATTCTCCCCCCCCCCTGCTCCTCTGTCTCTTAAACCCTTATCACTTACTGTAGATTTAATTATGAACAGACCTTTTCAATAACAAGTGCATTCATATTTGTTGCAGCCAATGCACACTCATGGTCTGCTTTATAATTGTGTAAAGTTTGTAAGAGCTGCTCTGCCAAGTCAAATTCCTGTGCCTGCGAATAAAAGTGTTTCTGACTGCGATTTCCCAATCTTTATACTGACATTTCATCAACTCGCAGACCCAGGAAAGAGAAGCCAAGGCTGAGATGAGAAGAAAGGCCAAGGAGCTGCAGCAGGCGAGAAGGGATGCCGAGCGTTCTGGCAAGAAGGGACCCACTTTTGGTGGCTTTGGCAGTGGTGGCATGACCAGCATCTCCTCAGGATCGATCATCACAGAAAGCATCGTAGAGCCTGAAAAGCCCAAGATCACACCAGCTCCAGTCAGGTACACAAAATCAGAAATCTACACTTGCATTCGCTGTTCTTCTCTTTTTTTGTTTTGCCGCTGGTCTTTTAAGTCAAGGCTTGTTTGATTGGCAAACCGTTTCTCTCCCCCCCCCCTTTCCAGACCAAGTGGACCAAGTAAGGCGCTGAAGCTGGGGGCCAAGGGGAAAGAGGTGGACAACTTTGTTGACAAGTTGAAATCAGAGGGCGAAACTATCATGCCATCCTCTGGGAAGAGAGGCTCAGATGTTTCTAAAGCTCTTCCACCACCAGTGAATGTCGAGAGGTTGGGACTCATCTTGGTCGTTTTGAACAAACAAGCAAGGAAAACAAACACATTATATTTGTTTAAACAAAATTCCAGTGAGTGCTTTTTGAAGATGAGCAGGCTTTTTAGTCCATATTACACCACACGGTTTAAGACGTATAAAGTGAACTCGGTTTCAGCAACTGCCTGACCTTTGAGTGAAGGCATTTTGAAGACTGGCTCCAAATGGGTGATAACCTCATTAAATCTGCGCATACACTTCCAATTCCTCTGGTCTATTCTGCTTTGGTTTAAGACTCAGTGTAGGTATGACCGCAGAGAATCAATCCTAATTCATGTTTAGTTTGTGCATTTTAGATATCGGTGTGATTTCTGAACAATGGCTTATTGCAGAAAGACACAAAAAAAAGTAGCTAGTCATTCATGTTGACACAGCAACTGTTGCTTTCAGTTCCAAAATGTATTTGCCGTCTCCATGTCACGGTCCCAACACAACCCTTCTCTGATTTGGCTTGCCCTCTACCAGTGTACATCTTCGTGTGGAAGAGAAGATCTCGCTCACTTGCGGTCGTGACGGCGGGCTGCAGAACATGGAGGTGCTGGGCATGGTGACGCTCCGAGTCACAGACGACAAGAACGGACGCATCCGCCTAGTTCTCATCAACAATGACAGCAAAGGATTACAGCTGCAAGTAGGTTGTTTTGCAAAATCCAGGCACACACTTGAAACCATTTGTTGTCACAGAGGAAGAACTCGTGCTAAATTGAATGCAAAGTTGATTTATATTTACTAGTCGAAATTGTATTCGTTTTTTGACATATCCAACAATTGATTTAAAAAAAAAAAAAGATTTTGAATTGCAAAATTATTAAACATCTGTACTATACTGTAGACAGCTGGGATAGGCTCCGGCACCCCCCGCGACCCTAGTGAGGATAAAGCGGTTCGGAAAATGGATGGATGGATACTATACTGTAATGCCTTGGATTCAATTCAATGGCAGCCATTTTTGACCGTTTGACTAATTTAGGAAGGCCAACAGAAAGTTGTGTTCTGTCGCTATATGAGCTCTAACACCCTCCTTTCATCAGGGAAAAAAAATTATGTTTCTACCTATCATTCTTGAGTAATCAGCAAAACATTGCTAAGTTTCTGAGAAAAATAACTTTTTTGGTGGAAGGATGTATTTCAAGCAGAACTTGCACTTTGATGCTATTTTTTTGCATTTGTGATACCTCAAATATCAAACAATGCTTTTCTACTAAATAACACAAAAAAGGGCACTTTGCAAAATAACAGTTTATTGCAAGAAAAACACTGCACTGATGCATAAACAATGCATGAAGTTTTCCATGAACTTTTCGCGAAAGTTGAACTTAATCAGTGTTCTCATCACCACACAGCTTTAGCATGCCACATCGCCACGCGAGATGGAGTACTGTAAATGCCAACATTCACAACCATGTGTGGCGCAATCTCTGATCAAATCCACTCCTGCCATCTAGTGGTGATTTATCATACTGAAATCATTCCCACGGCCTTGATACTACTGACTGATACTGTATTTTTATGTTTTGGCATTCAATGAGATATTGAGCAGCCAGCAACAGTCATGTCCCATCATGTGCTCTTTAGACACATCCCAATGTGGATAAGAAGTTGTTCACATCGGACGCAGTGATTGCCCTGAAGAACCCCGAGAAGTCCTTTCCTCTCAGCAGCGACGTTGGCGTGCTGAAATGGAGACTACAGACCACCGACGAGTCACTCATACCTTTAACCAGTAAGTTCAAATGTTTAGCGTTTTATCACATTTAGTCAATGTCATCCCGTTTTTGTTTAGTCAAGTTTAATTCCACTGTAAATCAGTCATTTTTGGTCTTTATTTTAATCCAAGAAAACATATGTTTAGTTTTAGTCAACAACAATGGTGAACGTTTTAGTCAGGAAAAATCAGTTTACCCTTTTCTGTTTTATGTTGTGTCAACTTCAGCACTATAAATATATATTTTTATGTGCTTCTCGGTTTGGGGGGGGTTTTCGTCGGGGGGCCGGCTAACTGCAGGCTAGTGTCGGACTCTTGCTATTATTCACTGTCATTTGTCCATTTCATCCACAATGGCTCATTTGTCACTCAGTAAACTGCTGGCCTTCGGAGAGTGGCAACGGCTGTGACGTCAACATTGAATATGAGCTGCAGGAGGAGAGCCTGGAACTCAATGACGTGGTCATTACCATACCAGTGCCGTAAGTAGATAAAATCTTACTTTGGGGGCAACACACAGTGACGTAACTGGCAGTATTAAAAATAAGATCTGGCCATATCTTTCCTAAAAACAATTTGGTATGTGTCATCACAAAGCGTGTTACTTGAATCTGTTCCCGTGCAGGTCTGGCGTCGGTGCTCCTGTGATCGGAGATCTGGACGGAGAGTACAAACACGACAGCAGGCGAAACGTCCTGGAGTGGTGCCTACCCGTCATTGATGCCAACAACAAGACTGGCAGCCTGGAGTTCAGCATTAGTGGACAGCCCAATGACTTCTTCCCCGTTAATGTGTCCTTTGTATCCAAACGCAACTACTGCGACATCCAGGTAGGATGAACTTGGACATTTGTGTCATGCAATAATTCAAATACAAACTCCCACTGTATTGAAATGCAGAAAACAAATTTTGCCATATGGACAAAGTCATATCGCGATCTATATAAGTAAAGATGTATGTTTGGCAGATGTCCCTATAATGATACGATAACATTATTACAATGGGTTCAGTAAAAAAAAAACATAATTTTTGAAGAGCGATAACAAAATATCCATCCAACACTTAGTTCTTTTTTTACTTACTGACACCATCGACATTAATAAAACTGACTGACAGGAGAGGGAACAATAAAGCACGACAATGCTGGTAACCCGTCAACAAACTTGCATGCAAATAACAATTTTAAAGAGTCCAGGAAAAAAAATATTTTATTTACCGACTTTGAAATTGATATAGTAAAGTTTCGCAGCTGATTGCTAATTTGATTATAATGAATGCTTTGCTGTCATGCTACACCAGGGGTGTCAAACTTATTTATTGTCGCGGGCCACTTTGGAGTTACGTCTTCACTCGGAGGGCCGTTATGACAGTGAAACCAATTAAATGTTCCATTGTCTTATCGTATTATTACTTTTACACAAAAAATGGATGGGTTACTAATTTTGAAATCAGGCAGGTCCACGATAATAATTTCTTTAATAATTGTTTTAAGTGAGTATAATCAGGTTTGCAAACTGATTTCCAATTCTCAACGCTATTTATTACACATGACAATTGTACATTTCAGTACAGATTTTAGCAAGGATCATCGAAGTTGATTTGCTTTTGCGGGCCAAATAAAATGATGTGGTGGTCTTGAGATTGACACGTATGGTCTAAAACATGCCAATGATTGAATGCCTTTTGTTTTTCCTCTGCATCAGGTTGCCAAAGTGACGCACGTAGATGGAGACGGCGCCGTTAGATTCTCGTCAGAGACCTCCTTTGTTGTCGACAAATATGAAATCCTGTAAGAATATTCTAAGAAAAGTGGGGGGCAAAAAAAAAAAAAGAAACGAAAAAAACAGCCCATGAAAAATTGTCCAAATCTGCTCCAGAGACCGATTGACAATTCCTTTCCTGCCCACCCTGTATACTACTACACAGACTGTGCACGTCAACAGGATTCCATCATCCCTCTGGCAAATAGTGCTCCAAGTTCTGGGCAGAGCTGCAGTGGTGTATTTATGTATGGAAGAGCGAGAGGATCATCTGTAGCGTTCAAAATTGAGATTTCGTAACTACAGCGACAATGTCGTTGACCTGACCCGAGGCCGCGGATGATTGCGGGGCAGGCCAATGGTCACATCACGCTCAGTCTTGTCAGTACAACCCTGCGACGAGCACTTGGGGGAACGTGACAACACGAGGCAGTGGAATCAGCCTTCACTTGAATTGGCCCAAGTACTTCCATGCATCCTCCACAACCACCCTTCATCCCTCTGCGTGTTGCATTGCAATAATTTGAAATGGCTGATTGGGGTTCTTGCTTTCTTTTTCAGATGTTGAGGTCCTTAACTGCAGAGTTCTAGTTCTTTGGTATGATAAGCAATCAAACTATTGTTGGTCTCTCAGATATCTCACTTTTTTTTTCTTCCTTGGGAGGACATTTTACAAGAGAGGTTACAGATTGGACCTTGGCTCCAAAGCAAATGCTCAAAATATATTTTGTTCTATCTGCAGTCGTTTTCATTCATCTTATTGCAATGTGTCCTTTTTATTTCTAACGGTGATATATCTGTTAGTTTTTGCTGTATAATTTGTCGACGTTTCCACCACATGGCATAGAAGTTTGAAATGGAAGCGCAGAGCCCTATCCACCACTGAATATATTTGATTATCGCAACTTTGGTATTTTTTATAAGACCCTTACAGCCCCTCTTCACACAAAATGTAACTGTTTCAGTTGTGGCAGTTGAATAGTAGTGAAATGTACATTCGACGTGGGCCACACACAACAGAGCTTGAAATGCAGCACCATCACTCATCACCCCTCACCCCAAAAATGCAAATAAAGTGCAGACCATTTTGAAATTGGGCCCTCCACATCCCAAAGACAAAAACCTTGCGCCCACACCCGTGTTCATATTTTTTTTTTCCTTTTTGGAATAGCTGACTAAGATTATTCAGAATGAGAATGTCTTTCTTGGTTTGTTTTTCCACTTGGACTCCCCATATTTCAATTAACGGTTGTGTGGATGTGTTGGATTTAGAAATTAATAAATCACGCCTTTTTAAACTACATTTCTGAAGGGGAATCGTAACATTCCATTGTACAATTAGGGGGGAAACAGAATCTTTAATGTAATAAAATGTATTCTTGAAAAGTACTTGGTTGTGTGACGATGTCATTACTTAAATTTTTTTTTAAAAAACATTGTGCCCTTGAGCCGCATGCTATTTTGAAAACTGAATTCGACAATGAGGTGGTGGGCGACCTTGGATGTGGACGACACGCATGCCCGAGAGGAATACAGCCAAGGGACTTCGCCGTGTAGTCATACAAATTTGATTGATTTACCCAAATCCCACCAATGTTTATATTCACATCGAGAGAGAGCGTTGCTGACAACGGAACTATTCAACTACCAAATGTATTAAAAGTGTTACCCTGTCAGCAGAAAGCAGTTTATCGAAAATTCGGAAGTGTTCTGCGTGAGTTAAACTCGTCCTCGGGACAGCCCTCTAATACTGTAGTTAGTCAAATGCAACCTTCGTCAAAGAAGTATGTAAAATAACTGAACGTAATACTGTACTGTAGTTGCAAAACACTGGACAGCGCCAGTGGTTCACTGCGGTCAAGCCAGCCTCCACTCGCAATATCGAAATCAAGTGAGCCGCCACTGCTATTGTCAATACTGTGCATTACGGTAATCTGCCGCTAACGAGCGGCGTTGGTCACCTTCAAAATAAAAGCGTCTCCACTAATGCATAAACGTCATTTGTTTGGGTTGAAAGAAATTAATAAAAATATCAAATAAAGTATTTCTTGGCTGTCAGCTAACAATACGCTCACCCCGGAAGAACAAGAACTCTCAGAAAAGCACAAAAAAGCATTCTCAAGTGGAGATAGAAAATAAAGTCAATGGTAATTCTACATCAATTTCACCTGATAATTTTTGAAAAATTTTTTGAAAAAATTCCTAAAAATTACGTTTTCGTTATCCCGTGAGGGCTGTAGGTCTGGGGGTAACTACCGCACTCCGGCTATCCAACGCGACCACTCTCGTCCAAATCTGATGTCGCATTTGGGAATAAAAGGCCTCTGAAATGTGGCAAGATGACCTTATTTCTGACATGGTGGCCTGAATGCCTAACATGTTGACATTTTCGACCGTTTTGAAAAAATTCCTAAAAATTAAGTTTTCGTTATCCCGTGAGGGCTGTAGGTCTGGGGGTAACTACCGCACTCCAGCTATCCAACGCGACCACTCCCGTCCAAATCTGATGTCGCATTTGGGAATAAAAGGCCTCTGAAAAATGAAAATATCACCTGGGTCCTGACATGTTGACATTTTCGACCGTTTTGAAAAAATTCCTAAAAATTAAGTCGTCGTTATCCCGTGAGGGCTGTGGGTCTGGGGGTAACTACCGCACTCCGGCTATCCAACGCGACCACTCTCGTCCAAATCTGATGTCGCATTTGGGAATAAAAGGCCTCTGAAATGTGGCAAGATGACCTTATTTCTGACATGTTGACATTTTCGACCGTTTTGAAAAAATTCCTAAAAATTAAGTTTTCGTTATCCCGTGAGGGCTGTAAGTCTGGGGGTAACTACCGCACTCCAGCTATCCAACGCGACCACTCCCGTCCAAATCTGATGTCGCATTTGGGAATAAAAGGCCTCTGAAAAATGAAAATATCACCTGGGTTCTGACATGTTGACATTTTCGACCGTTTTGAAAAAATTCCTAAAAATTAAGTCGTCGTTATCCCGTGAGGGCTGTGGGTCTGGGGGTAACTACCGCACTCCGGCTATCCAACGCGACCACTCTCGTCCAAATCTGATGTCGCATTTGGGAATAAAAGGCCTCTGAAATGAGGCAAGATTACCTTATTTCTGACATGTTGACATTTTCGACCGTTTTGAAAAAATTCCTAAAAATTAAGTTGTCGTTATCCCGTGAGGGCTGTGGGTCTGGGGGTAACTACCGCACTCCGGCTATCCAACGCGACCACTCTCGTCCAAATCTGATGTTGCATTTGGGAATAAAAGGCCTCTGAAATGTGGCAAGATGACCTTATTTCTGACATGTTGACATTTTCGACCGTTTTGAAAAAATTCCTAAAAATTAAGTCGTCGTTATCCCGTGAGGGCTGTGGGTCTGGGGGTAACTACCGCACTCCGGCTATCCAACGCGACCACTCTCGTCCAAATCTGATGTCGCATTTGGGAATAAAAGGCCTCTGAAATGTGGCAAGATTACCTTATTTCTGACATGTTGACATTTTCGACCGTTTTGAAAAAAATCCTAAAAATTAAGTTGTCGTTATTCCGTGAGGGCTGTGGGTCTGGGGGTAACTACCGCACTCCGGCTATCCAACGCGACCACTCTCGTCCAAATCTGATGTCGCATTTGGGAATAAAAGGCCTCTGAAATGTGGCAAGATGACCTTATTTCTGACATGTTGACATTTTCGACCGTTTTGAAAAAATTCCTAAAAATTAAGTCGTCGTTATCCCGTGAGGGCTGTGGGTCTGGGGGTAACTACAGCACTCCGGCTATCCAACGCAACCACTCCCGTCCAAATCTGATGTCGCATTTGGGAATAAAAGGCCTCTGAAAAATGAAAATATCACCTGGGTTCTGACATGGTTATTCGGCACAGTGAGCTATGTTCACTCCGACCTCATGAGTGGCTCACTGGCGAGGTGCAGTTCTCATTTTGTTTTTATAATGATTAAGTACAATAATTAAATACTCATTTGAAAAACAATGTCACAAAAATATTGCTCTTCTACATAGATCATTGAAGGATTGTTTCACGTTTTGGCCAAGAAACTCAGAGTGATGAGGAGCTTTTATCTTATGAGTTACTACACTGCTGAACTGATCATCTCTGGGGACAAGAGTACGCTTCCACGGCACTGTTTCCCGAAGGTATTGTTATGACCTGGGGAACGGCCCCCACGCCAATTAGGGGATAGCTCTCAAAACCATCATGTGTTTACTAGATCGATGAATGTAAGTTATAAGACTTAATCTTTTTTTTGCATTGACAGGAAAACCTGAACTCTTACAAGGGAATTTTATCCTTTGTAAATGTAAACAATAACCACTGGAAACTTCTGGTGAGTGCAGTTCATGTATTCACATGGAAAAGAAAAATAAATGCATTCCTTGCCTACAATAGTTACAAGGGTGTTTTCTCTAAGTTTTGAGTATTGACAATTTGCAACCTCTAGTTCGTATGTCACTTTCCCTAAATATATAACAATGCATGTGTAACCTCGGATTTCTTTTTACACCTTTTCCAGTGCATAAATGCTGATACTGGAACAGTATATCTGGTGGATCCCGCTCAGTGTCACACAGAGGTCAACGATTCCACGATTGCAGCCAAAAGATTCCGGTATTTATACTTCCATGATTTCACCACTGCAGAATGTGTAGATGTGGTCCTGACATATCTTAGCCTACACCTAAACTTAATTGTGCCACCTGTATCGCAGATGTGAATATTTTCTCATCAACTCTTCAGGCTATTCAATGTATGTAAACCAAGTAAGACTAATTTTCACAGTGGGAAAGTTTTTAATCTTGTCTCCTTCATCAAACATCCAGTGAATTCTTAACAATGCGGAAAACGCACCACGGAAAGCAGAGTGGGAGGATAAAGAATGGAAAGGAGGATGTTTGGCCCACCCCACACAGCAGGATTCATCCAGCTGCGGTGTGATTGTTACCTTGGCAAGTAGAACTCTTCCAATAATATAGAATGGCCTCTGCTTGTGTATTATCTGTGTCTATATGATGTGTTTCATTTAAAAAAGAAATGGGAACACACTGCATCCTTGTATAATCTGTGTTTTTAAATTGTTCACTCCAAACAATTTTGAAGAAAATCACTTTGTGTTTCAGATTGCCGCAGAGCTCATGAAAACATTTCCAAAGATTCCACATATTAAATTTGATTCGTCACCGAAAGAAATGGCCAATGAGAGAACAAGACTTGGATTGGAAATACTGGCAGCATCAGGTTGGTTAGTTTATACTGATCACCCATGCAAAAAAAGTATGTATGTTTAAATGTACATTAAATGATGATTCATCATGTTGTAGTATTTGATCCCACCATGCACTGTGCCATGTGCTCGTTGGCCAAACCACCTGGAGCAGGTCCTCCTTTGATTGACTGGGTGAGTTTTACATTGCAAGAACACACAATTAATTTATCTTCATATTTTGTTATCCCCATTAAAGGAACCTAGAAGTAAATTTGCCGCATTAAACTACTGGTTCCTTTGCATGTTGGTTATTTTAAAGGATTGCACAACAACAACAACATAAAGTCACCAAGTTTAATTTTCTGACAGCACACACAGGCAGAGGAAAGAGGCAGAGAAGGATGATCCATATTATCTTGCTATAAGCTCTCCTATACAGATCTGGTGTGAGGCAACAGGGTGTTTTCTGTATGGTTTTAACACTGATAGGTGTAGAGCAAGGGTGTGAAACTCATTTCACATTGTGGGCCACATACGGCCTCGGTAGATGTTAAGTGGTAGATGTTAAGTTTGTGTGTGTGTGTGAGAGAGAGATACGGCCAGACTGTATCATCTTCTCAATCCAAATGTTTCCTGCCTTTCAGCCCAGACTTTCACAGAAGAACTCACACATTTTTCATGCCTTCGCATTCTTCCAGAAAATCGCAGCGTTTTTTATTTCTCTCTATTACATCTGACTCCTTCATCCATGTTTCTGTTAAGTCTATTCTAAAAATGCGACTATGCAAATTTGCTGAAAAAGAATATGTATATTCCCGTTACGATGGTTTGCATACACTGTTTAAATTGGAATAGTTCAAGTCAGAAAAAATTAACTATGTGGTATGTTGAATTGTAAAAACAACTTAGAGTTATTCTGGTTGGAAGATGCCCGATACATAATTTTGCAATAGGTTGTTTTATAATGCTGTGTGTTTGTTTATTTTTCCCCTTTATATAGATACAGTGTGACGAATGTGAAAGGTGGTATCACGAGCAATGCCTTGGAATGACCGTGGAGAGCTTGGCAAAGGCAAAAACAGGGAATTGGTCATGCGTTGTATGTGAGCCATGAGTGTGAATTGGACACCTAGGAGACCTTCGTCTATATATATCTGAGTGTGTGTGCGTGTGTGTATGGACATTATGAATATGTACATGGGTGTAAAATTGTGTAAATAAATTTGTAAATGTGTGTGTGTGTGTGTGTGTGCGCGTGTGTGTGTGTCTGTGTGTGTGTGTGTGTGTAGACATTATGAATATGTACATGAGTGTAAAATTGTGTAAATTATAAATGTGTGTATATGTGTCTGTGTGTATATGGACATTATGAATATGTACATGAGTGTAAAATTGTGCAAAATAAATTTGTGAATGTGTATTAATTTGTGTTTGTGTATATGTTGAAAGCAGTGGCAGATGCTAGTCTGTAAAGGAGGGGAAGCTCAATTTCGATCGACATACTGAAATGAATTTTTTCAAAATGGTCGAAAATGTCATGTCAGAACCCAGGTGATATTTTCATTTTTCAGAGGCCTTTTATTCCCAAATGCGACATCAGATTTGGACGGGAGTGGTTGCGTTGGATAGCCGGAGTGCTGTAGTTACCCCCAGACCCACAGCCCTCACGGGATAACGACGACTTAATTTTTAGGAATTTTTTCAAAACGGTCGAAAATGTCAACCTGTTAGGCATTCAGGCCATGTCAGAAATAAGGTCATCTTGCCACATTTCAGAGGCCTTTTATTCCCAAATGCGACATCAGATCCGGACGAGAGTGGCCGCGTTGGATAGCGGAGTGCTGTAGTTACCCCAGACCTACAGCCCCTCACGGGATACTGAAAACTCAATTAATATCAGGTGAAATTGATGTAAATTACCATTGACTTTATTTTCTATCTCCACTTGAGAATGCTTTTTTGTGCTTTTCTGAGAGTTCTTGTTCTTCCGGGGTGAGCGTATTGTTAGTTGACAGCCAAGAAATACTTTATTTGATATTTTTATTAATTTCTTTCAACCCAAACAAATGACGTTTATGCATTAGTGGAGACGCTTTTATTGTGAAGGTAACCAACGCCGCTCGTTAGCGGCAGATTACCGTAATGCACAGTATTGACAATAGCAGTGGCGGCTCACTTGACTTCGATATTGCGAGTGGAGGCTGGCTTGACCGCAGTCGCGGTTCGAACTCCGTCGGGAGTTCGAAGGCGTTTGCGTTGCACGAAGTAACCACTGACCACACCAGCGTGATGTCATTCCACTTCCGTATGTGTTATCTATGACATCGACATGTACCTGTGCAGGTGACGTATCTCGAGACTAAATTATATCAAGTTTTCTTTTTTGGGGGGGCGGGGGTGAAGACAGTAAACCACTCTTAATTAAGTCACGCAAACTACAGTACTCAAAATATTTGCCGATATCAACGGTAAATTTCCGGATGTAAGAATGGTATATACTTAAAAATGTTAAACGAAAAGACAACGCTACTTTCTACATTATCTACCCCGGTAAAACCGTTGCTGTGTGTGTGGTTGTTTTTAGAGGGGGGCGGGGGGATTACTGGACCTTTTTCACTTAGTGTATTCTCGTGAACTTCGACCCTGAGACGTAGCCCGTAGAAGTCGCTGGTGAGTCACATGACACATGCTTCCATCCCTTACTTTCTGACTAACTTCGTCGTATTTAACCCATGTTGTCATAGCTGCTGTAATGTGTCGGTCAGACAACGAGTCGCGATGTTTGTTTTTAATTGTAGGTCGGAGTAGCTACTGTTAGGCCCATAATTATTTGGACATTGACACAACTGCGGGCCACTTTATGTCCCAACATTAAATAATAAATAAATAAACAATGCACATCCAAAAGAGTAAAACATAACGGTTTTGAGTAAATATACTTCTCCCGAGACCAAATATAATAATAATAATAATATGAGGAAACAGACTAATCCTAAAAAATTCTGGACTACAGCCGTGAAACACCATTTTTCTGTTGTTTCCCCACCTGGCCAAATTTAATCTCATATAAAACAGTTAAAATGAAATTTCAATTTCAAGTTTAAAAAAATTATTTGTTTCACTGCTGTCTCTTGTATCCGTGGCAACATTTGTTTGAATAAACATGTTAATATTAGCCTTGATTGAATGGCTCACTCTACCTGCATATGATCAGAATAAGACAATTCTTTTTTCCTTGTTTACATGAGTAGATTTGTCCTGTTGGTCAGCGGTAACAGCTAGCTAAAAAGCCAGCTTTTACTTCTGAGAGAAAGCCAACGTTCATCTGGATTTCCAACCCTGTTACTGTGACTGATTACATAGCAGGTCTTATAAACACCAAATAAATTATGTCATAAAAATTGTACCATTGATCTTAGATGAGCTAGCTAGTTAAGCCTTTGATAATGTATCTGTTATTGATGAATATGTGGGAGAAAATCTGAAAAATGTAAAAGTTTATTTTTCAAGAATTTTGAAGCCAAAATGTTCTCCAAATTTGGAAGGACCAATTCACATCCAAATCGGATCAACGGTGTTAGGAAATAATGACACAATTTAGATGTGCCTCCACCTTTTTAAGCGACCAAGACTAATTGGACAATTGTTGGCTGACCATATTTTGATTTCCCAAAAAATGGGCAGTTGGTCCGGATACTGAAATCATACTCACGGATGCCATCCATTATAATTAGTCATTTTAAAGTCAGGTTGTACGATATTGGAAAACCATGCAATATGTGATATGGGTGTTGCACAATAAAAAATGTCACTTCAGTCTTGCATTTGCTTCCTCAATTTTTGACTTCATCCTTTGTTCCCAGGTCAAACAACAAAGGAACTCGAACAACTCAGAATTCTTCTCATACACCTTTTTTTGTGTTTTGTCAGGGACTGCAGTTGTGAATTCAGAAGTTTTTCGGGCAATATTCAGTCAAATGCTTCAAAATTCATTGGATGATGCTTCACAATGCAGATGGACAATGGACCCAAAGCATAGTGCGAAAGCAACTAAAGAGTTTCCGTTCCGAACCGCTTCATCCTCATTAGGGTCGCGGGGGGTGCTGGAGCCTATCCCAGCAGTCTTCGGGCAGTAGGCGGGGGACACCCTGAATTGGTTGCCAGCCAATCGCAGGGCACACAGAGACGAACAACCATCCACGCTCACACTCATACCTTGGGACAATTTAGAGTGCACAATCAGCCTGCCATGCATGTTTTTGGAACGTGGGAGGAAACCGGAGCACCCGGAGAAAACCCACGCAAGCCCGGGGAGAACATGCAAACTCCACACAGGGAGGCCGGAGCTGGGATCGAACCCGGTACCTCTGCACTGTGAAGCCGACGTGCTAACCACTGGACTACCGGGCCGCCCACTAAAGAGTTTTTAAACGCAAAGAAGTGGAATGTTCTGCAATGGCCAAGTCAGTCAGCTAACCTAAATCCGGTTGAACATGCATTTCACTTGCTGGAGACCAACCTGAAAGGAAAATGCCCAAACAAGTTGAAACTACTATAACATCTCTGAAACAGCCTCGTGTTTCCCCTCCTTCTCTGGTTTGAGTTACCTCATTTTTTGAAACGGAAAACTCAGTTTCCCTCATTTTTAGGGTTGACAAATTCTGAGTTAGCACTAAATCTGGTTTGTGAAATGGACCCCATCGGTGCAAGTGAGCATAAGCAGTACAAAAGCCCAAACAATTCTTGAGCACCCATTAGAATGTTTATTTCTCTTGTCCCTTCTTGATGACCAATTTACATATCACATTTGAAAAAAAGGTTTTAAATGAGATTTTTCGTGAGATTGTTGATCGCAACACCACCCCACTGCTCCCCGCACCCCGGAAAAAAACAAACAAAACCACAGAGCATCGTTTACGTGGGCCCTTCACATCCCGAAGACAGCAACATGCATGTTTATTCATTTAGTCATACTTTTTTTTTTTGCGGGGGCAGGTGCGGGGGGGAGGGGGGGCGGGGCGTATAGGGACACTGGACCAAATCAAGATGATTCAAAATGGGAATTTCTTGGTTTATTTTTCACGTGGACTCTTCACATTTCAATTTAGTAACGATGATGTGGATGTGGTGCAGATGACTAGATCAAGCATTTTTAACAACATTTCTGAAGACGAACTGTAACATTCCATTGTACTGTACATTTAGGGGCAAGTCAAAATCTCAAATGTATTCTTGAAAAGTGCCTGGTTGTGTCATTGTGCGTTATTACTCGAAATTATTTCCATTGCAATTGTATTTTCCATATTATTATTAATTGCCCCACCCCGACTGTAATGTAGATAGTGGCAGGTGCATGTCAAGCTAACGCAGGTGTATCGCAAAAGACTGACATGATTCGCAGGAGAAAACAGGAATTAAATTAACCCTCATGATACATTCTCCAGCACCCGTACCGAACACAGCCGTCAACCCTTCCTACTGTGGGAATTAGCCTTTATGCCCATTGGTCACATCTATTTTGGAAAAAATAAGATAATTCGTAATTGAGATGAAAAAAATAATTGTGCATGAACGACGCTTTACGCATGAGTGACAGGAGTACAACCAAAGGTCTTCGCTATTGAGCCAGTTACCAATTTGATAGATGATCCTAAATTCCAGTCCAGTTGATATGGCTTGCATAGCAAAAAAAAAAAAAAAAAAACCGTAGTGCCGTCTACGAAACTTTCAAACCATAAAATGGACTTAAATGTTTTGTTCTGTCAGGGGAAATCGGTTCATCTAAAACACGCAAATTGCGTGCACCAGCCCCCGTCTCTCTTTTTCAAGTCAAATCCAGCATTCGTCAAAGTGAAATTTGTAAAAGAACTGAAAGAAAAAGCAGCAAAACGCAGGACAGCGCCCGTAGTTCGAACTCCGTGAGGAGTCCAGAGACGTTTGAATTGTACGAAGTAACCACTGAGCCAAACCGGCGTCGTAACGTCCGACCTCTTTATGTCTTATAACGAAGACACGGAAATGCGCCAAAGCAGGTGACGCATATCAATTATAAACAAATACTTTTAATGCGCCAAAGCAGGTGACGCATATCAATTATAAGCAAATACTTTTTAATTGTATCAAGTGTAAGTTGAGGGGTTCGGATGGACGGCTCTGCGTTAAGAATGGGCAAAAGAGAGATGGACTAAGTTTACTTGCCAACGTCTCTGTACCGCAGTACGAACGAGAACACCTCTCCAAGTCTCCGGGCAACTCCCAACACTTCCTGCTTTCCTTCAGCCAATCAGACGCTCGCAACATAAAAATGTTTACACCATTATTAAACAGAATATAATTTAGGTAACCTTAACATGAAAGAATATAATGCTCAAACATAAAATGATAATAATTAATAATTTAACATAAGCTTACACAAGTATTTTGGAAATTATAAATAAATCACTTCAGTCATGGAAAATACGACATCAAAACAGTAATCTCAACAGAAAATATATCCAAACCGTAAGAATGGTCAAGACTTAATCCTGTATGGCCAATAAAAATGCAAAACTACTTCCTTTATTCATTATGTAATCGTATTAACGTGTCGCTGTATTGTTTGGAAAATGATTGCGTGACGCTGGTGCATTCTAGTGAAACTCGATACGTTGTATTATAACCCATAGAAGTCGCTGGTGAGTCACGCGCATGTTCTGACTTTGTCTCATTTTCTGAGTGTAACTTGGTCCTAGCTATCTAATAATAAAAAAGGTGTCTGACAACAAATTAGTTTTTTCTTCCTTCCCCAAACAGCAGGGTCAGATTATGTTCTTTTAACTGTAGAGGGCGCTTGTTCTGTGCACGGTGGTGGGTGGTGGGAGTTCACCCCTCAATTATTAACTTTGAACAAACGGGGACCTATCAAAATAGTGATTTATTAGTGTCACAATGACAGTGAAAGATGGGGATAAAACACTGTACGG
>CM031703.1:16617126-16657159 GCA_018466805.1 Hippocampus abdominalis | reverse complement strand
CTGGGTTTCCTCCCAGACAAAATTAATGGTCGGTTCAGTAAAGTTTAAAAAATACCATGGGTGGGAATGCACTCTCATTTCCCAGCCTTTCCTTTCTGAATTTCTGAGAGATCTGTCCGAGCACTTTTATTTCACTGACAACTTAAAATTCCTATGTTATCTCATTTTGTTCATGTCCTCCAGCTTGCTTCTGCTTCTCTTCTCTCTTCTGCAGCTTAATGAGGTGAGAATAAACTCAAAGTGCGTACTTTCTGGCGATGCACATGTAAGCTGACATACAGCACCAGAGTGTTTGTTATGACAAGGTAATGAGTGAGACAAACCAGAAGCGGTCGACAGAAACATGCCCATTCTCCACTGAAACGCTCCCACAATAACAGCCCATGGCGGATCTGAATCAAATGTCCACTTGAAACACGCACATTTGTGCACATAAAATAAATAAGCTCGAGCAAAAGGATTTGATGACGTTGGACCATTTCTGATGAGAAAAACAAAACTCTGGCTCCAAAGTCCCAACGCGGACTGAAATATGTTTCTGGGTTTTCCAGAAGAAATAAAACAGAACCCAAAGCATTTTTAATCAACCCCAGCAAAATGTCAAGGAAGAGAAAGTGTATCCAACGTATCCTAGACAGTGACACTAAACACACATGAGGAACTGGTTTCAGAATACACATTACAGCTTGTTAAAAACTGCTAATTTTGAGTGACAACAACTCAACACAAGGCCAGCAAAAGGCGAGTCAGCACTCAATATCAATTAGAGAAAATCCTAAACAGAGGCAAATGAAGACGTACGTTTGGGCAGTATTGACAGAAACTCTAGTTGACTCATTAGAGGCCTCTGTGGACTGTGGGCTAGTCAATGATCCGAAATGGCCACCGTGCAGCGGGCCCACACTCAGTTGCCTAATGAAAAGTGAAAGGTAAATAAACTCCCATTGCAGGTGAGACTGGACAGAACATCCTGAAAATGATGCTTTATTCCTTCTTTCAGTGCGATGCTCATAGTGAGGAGTAAAAAAAAAAGCAATCTTTCGACAAGTTTGGCTCCCACATCCTGACTTTGGGAGTGCGCTGCAACGAGGGTATGATGATGACAGCCTGTTAAAGGTGAGGGCGTGCATGAAGACAAGCACTATCGAGACACTTTAGAGTGATACTGTCATTAGGACCGTGTCAGCACCTTCATACAGCAGCAATGAAACACGCTTCTTCACACACACATTTCAGAAGGAAGGGGGGCAGGGTCACTGGTTCTCTCATTCATGGAGGAGTAGTGGAATTTGGGGCTAAATAAACAGAAGTCTGCTGCAGACACTCCCTCCTGCCACGACAAGGCGGGGAGTCAAATCAGACACTGAACATTAAACATTACTACATATGCCCAAGCATGCCCAATGCAGACCCACACACACACACTCACATTTTTAAACCTGTGGAAGTGAAAGGGAGTGACTGAGTCTACAAGGAGAAAACCAAGGTGTTTAGGCTAAAAAGATGATGGTGTTGCTGAAATGTTTTTCGGAGCAGCATTATCAATGTTTTCATTCTTGTAGCAAACTACCTTCTAAAGCAAACTACCTTTGATATACCGTAGTATAATTCAATCAATTTTTTTGTCAAAAGTTCTGTCACAAAGGTCATCATTTCAGACCATCGCAGGACATTAGCATATATCTGTTGAGACTTCATTTCAGTGAGATAAATCTAAATTTGATCATGGCTTTTGTATGTGATGTCATATCACAAAAATATACCAGAATTGACATAAAGTAATTATGTGATGATAGAACATGAATATATGACTAGAAATGTTTTTTATTGTGACTTAGAGCAAAAAACAGTATACATTGTCCTGGCTGCTGTATATATATATATATATGTGTGTGTGTGTGTGTGTGTGTGTCTGCATATTAATATTATATAGTTTTGTGTTAGTAAACACATCACCCTAAACATCCTATCAATTTCATTTTCAACACAAAAAAAAACCAGGTCACCTTAAACCTATGGTGGCACATGATCTGCATCACTGGAAGTTGATAGCGATCAAGCAGCCTCCAATTGCAGCTTGCGATTAGAGCTGTTGCGATATATCTTTATTATTATAATTGTTATTGTTCTCATCCAAAGTTTGTTGCATGTACAATTCACTGATGGCACTGGCAAAGAATGGGAATCTGGAGTGCAAAGAGAAGCATTTGAAAATGGTACACATACATACGATAGTTTCTGCACTTAGCAGGCTGCAAAAGTGTGTCCCATGCCTCCGCGTCAGCTCTCCACTACAGCCGGTAGTGATTTGCTTGCGATGGGATCATGGACATGATTGCTGAGATGTAGTCTAGCGTGCACAGTCCACAGTACTGCATAGCCTGCCATTAACAGATTTGTTTCCTAGTCTAATATAAACGATACCATTCTGTACCGAGTGCATTGAGTAGAATTAATTTTCATTCAAGAAGTGAAAATTGTACATAAATAGTATGGGCGCTCTGGATGACATTGCTCCGGCTGCAGAGGCCCTCCTGGGATTGTTTTGGGAAATTGAGCGTCAAGTCTGGGTGTCATAACTTTCCATCAGCATTATTGCCTCTTCCAGGTGCAAAAACTGCTCTTAAAATATTTGAAAGTGTACCGTCGTATAGGATAAAACCAAAGTTGAAATTCAATCCATCACACGTCGGCATGACTTTAAGAGACCACCGCTACAGAATGCTTAAGAGAACCTAACCTAGCATGATGATATGCACGTATGCGCTCCTAAATTGAGTCTTCACCTCAGGTGTGTCTAGAAACACATGGTCATCAAAGTGGATCCATGGATGGGGTAATGGGAGGACAATGCTTGAAGCGCACTCTGCAGACCTAGGATGATAAGCGAAAAATGAAATATTTCTGGAGTCGACATGTAACCAGAGCATGTCTCTTTCAAGACTGGCGCTGGAGCTCTGCCCGGGGGGCGGCATCCAACAAGGTGAAAGGGGGTATAAAACTGTGATGACTCAATCAATTCCAGCTAAGTATGGGTCTGTGGAGAGGAACGCCGAAATCCACAGGAACATCAAAGAGGGAATATTTAAAAGAAGGGAGAAAAAAATGAGAAAAGAGAAATGGTCATTGTTTGAAGGAAATATATTCAAGTATCGATGGACTGGCGAACAAATGATTAAAATGGACGTCACTTACGGTAGTCCATTGATTGGCTGGGCCTGATCTGAGAACAGCATGACACTGTGTGTCAATTGAGATGCTAAAAACATAATTTCACGCAAAAGGAAATAATGCAGGTGTTGCACCTTCAAAAGAAAGATGCATCTCCGTTCCGCGTTTGGACAACTTTATATTCCCAGTTCAGTTGGGGTTTACGTTAATCATATAAGATCGAGCAGTCATTCACTAAGTAGCCCCCCCCCCCGCCCCCCCCGCCCTCCATCTTCGTCGTAGCCTCCGTCGATTCTCGATCCTCCTTCCTTATGACAAACCTCTGGGTCCCAACAAAACTAGTGTAATTCCCGAAAATGTGTACAAATACAAATATAACAGAATAAGGACATTACTCTCACTATTAGTATGTCTTTTCACACATGAATGAAATATAAATCCTTCAGCATTTGTAGGTCTCAACACATGCTTTAATCCTGGAAGTTTTAATTTAGTTGAGTCTTAACTGCCCACGAGGGGTCACGCGGATGAGTGGACAAGTTGACTATGACTCCCCCTCGATGTTTTTTCCACTTGAAGTGGACAAATCACTTATCGTGTTTCTGTCTACTGCCATCATCAGATTGTAACGCTCTGTGGAGCAGTGAAAAGTCCGTGCAACAAGATGATACATCTGCGCGGGTCAGACAGGACAAAAATAAGCTTGTGGTGGATGACATTAGTGGTCGGCATTGCAATCTTTGACTAAACCGATCGCTGTTAGTCTTAAAAGATTCATATCAGCTTTATCTAGAGGCTGGCAGTCAGGAAGGAGGGTACCAGCGTAAAATGAAACACCATCGTTGTTAGCAAAACGATGTTTCCAATGATACACAGACAACAACTGTATGCTAACAAGAAATGTATTAATCATTGAAGTTCTTTGAAAAAACACGCACGTACGTCGCAACACTTTTGTTGCTTTATGACACTGAAGGTGACACGATGTTTTGATATACAAGAGGAGACCAGTCAGTTTGTTGAATAGAAGCATTTACAGAACTCCCACTAATTACAACTGAAATCACTTGTCTTTGTTTGTTTTTATACTTGTCCATCAACATTTGTCTTTACATACAGTTGAGTTGAGTTGAGTTTTACATGAAAACGGTCAGTGTCACAATAATATTTGGAGGCCACTGTACTATACTGAAAAAAAAATATCTTGAACAATGATGTCACTGATTAATCTACTTAGAATATGTTTTATTTATTACATCAGTCATTCAACATTAGTGGCCATCCAGCAAATGTGAAATTAATCGACAAATTAACATTTTGGCCAGTCCCGTGAAGCAGATTAATTTCAGCAACACAAAAAATGGGGTGTGTAATGTGTACTACATATATGTTTTTATTCTTGGGGTATTTGAAAAAAGCATGTAACTAATATATTATTAAAAAGACGCCAGTACTAATTTAAATTGTGCAAAAAAAGATGGCAACTGTTTATTCTCAAGTTGTAGTTCATGCACCCCCCCCCCCCCAAAAAAAAAACCTCCTGATAAACCTTTGAGTGAGTTAAATGGGCCCACATCCATAAACCCCGTGATGCTGCATCATGCGGTCATTAAAGTACTTAGCCATCGGAGCCAAAGATTGTTCAATCATTCGAAACGTGTGGGGAGGCATGTGTTTAACGTCTGTGTTCTAAACCTTTGTAGCCTTTTCTTCCTACTTGTGCTCCTGCACAATTATACAGGAACTCCGGAGGAGAGGAAATAGGATTAGAGAGCTTATACACATGGGCACACGCCATTTGAAAGACGTGGCAACTTTACAGTCATACAATACTAACTAAACTACCGGTATGTATCTAAGCGAGGAAAGCACACGTGACCATTAGCCCAAGTCGGTTCTTGCATTACTTACAGTTTATTTTGTATGCCTCCTTTTATGTGTCCCATGTGTATAAATGGTCCTGTAGGTTCACAATATAAAACTGTGATGCCAGAAGCCTTGAGCGTATTAACACTGGTGCGCAATCCTTAAATCTTAAGGAGAGCAGTGATAGATGTTATCTGTAGTTTTTCTCCATCTAAAAGTCTCTTGTGCATGCATGTCTGTTGAAAAAGTGAGTCAGTTGGGTGTGAAAGCCCTCCTTCTGAAGAAATCTAGCAGTTTTGGTTTCTCGGAGAGCTACGGCATCTGTCTAGAAACTATTTCTCAAGCATTCCCAGGATCCTCCCTTTCTCTTCGAGTCCTGGCCACTAATGTGAAAATTGTTCTCCGACTATATTTCATTGAGCAGCTACAGGATTAACTCCATATGCATGTTTTGCTTTCTCTTTGACGCTTGTTCTTGAATTACATTTCGTTTTCCCCAAACCTATGTCATCGCGTGATACTATTCAAACTGAGCTAGCGCTAGCTAACAGCTTTGCTTTTGTTGTGTAGAGAAGCAGACGCCCAGACAAATAATTTCTTCAAATTCCTGTAATAAATTCTAACCCATTAACTGGCTTATTCTAGGCCCAACTATTATTGATTACTAAATTATATAAGCGTGTCTGTCCACACGTGTCTACCACACATATGTGTGTACGTTTATGTTTGAGCAGTTATTTTTGTACAGGTAGTGGTATGTATTGATTCATAGTTTTTGTCTATGTCCCTAATCCCGATATTGTGTCTCAAAAACATCTTTTACATTCTCATCTAGAGCATCACAATTGCAAGGATTCGCTGATAACTTCCTGTCCAAATGATCCTGATATACGCAGAGGCTATTATGGGATTTGACATCTCAGATGAAGAGCACCCTAACTATTTGCCCTTTTTGACCCTGGAAAAGTATACGTATGGTAGGTCGTGCATCTAAGGGTTAAGAGTGTTGATAGTGTGTTGTTAGAGTTAAAAAAAAATAAAAAACATATGCAGAGACATGGATGGAATGGGGAAAAGGCTTGACGGGTGCATGTTTCACAATGAAAAGAAAAAAGAAAGTCAGGGGGATCGTGGCTTCATTACCTCTTGAAAAATACTTCGACAAGATTTCATTCTCTACCCCCTCTCGGGGTAGAGTGTGGACTTCTTCCCAAGGCTCAGCAAAGGAGGAAATATTGAATCGCACTAATCATAATGCCGCATGGCATGGGTTGACCTATGCTGAGGGCTCTGCAGGGTATGTTTTGTTTGCCGTAGTCATTGATTTTCTCTCATTGTTTAAACAACCTTGCCACCTCCTCTTTTACAGCGAGTGGGAAAAACAAGAGTAATGGATTTGTAATGATTTGAAAACAGCATTATAGATTTTTACTGTAACAGCAGGCTCACAGTAAAATTAAGACTTATTGATCTTATTCCCACAGGGCTTCTCATTGGCCGCGACAAAAGAGCATCAAAATGTAGTTTCGGGGGCTAAACAAGCTTTGCTGCATTGCACTCCATTTCTTTTTTTTCCCAATTTTTTTTACCTTTGCTCAGTTTACCGTTTGTGTGTCATTCAAATCGGCCTTGTCTCCTCTAGATTTAAGGTGTTGCCATCCAATGAAAAGCACCACTGGGCAAGATAAACTCATTAATCTTGCAAGGATGGAGCAATTCGGGATAATAGGAGTAAACAATCTTACAATGTGAACAAATGGAGAGACCCGTTAGCTTCCTTTGTGCATGTTTGGCCTATATGCTGCAAAACAGCCCAAAAAAGTGCAAGCTTCTAAACTACATTGGGTTCTGAATTGATGAGCATGGATTCACAGCTTGCAGCAGCTGCTCATCAGAAATAGGGCATGTTTTGCTCCAAAATGTATTTATTTGTGATGATAAGCGCTGGCTGGCAGGGCAACCCACTGGTTAGCACATCTGCCTCACAGTGTAGAGGTGCAGGGTTCGTGTGGAGTTTACATATTCTCCCTGAGCCTGTGTGGGTTTTCTCCGGGTTTCCTCTCACATTCCACATACATGCATGATAGATTACCGTATTTTCTGCACTATAAGGCGCTTCGGATTATACGGCGCACCTTCGATGAATGGCCTATTTTAAAATTGTTTTCATATATCAGGCATACTGCATTATAAGGTGCATAGAAATGAAGCTGCAATAGTGGCTGCAGCTGCGCTATGCATCCACTAGATGGAGCTATGCTAAAGGAATACAATACAATACAGTAGTTTTATTTATATATAACCTTCACAACCACTGCAGCTGGAATAAAGCCATGAGAATTGGTCACAAACATGGACATGAAACACATAAATACAAATGGCATTCCAAAACAATAAAGACATATGTTTTGACAATTGATGAAACAAAAAGGCACACAAACCTCGTGGGGTCACATCCACAAGGGGCTAAATATCCTTTGAAGTCTTGCTTGTCTCCTTCTTCCGTCATTTAGTCAGTAGTTAACTATGCTTTTGGTATGATTTTTATTTCATAATGACTTCGCAGAGCTCACAAGGTAGTTGTCTGGTTGAGTGTGTGTTGGCGAATGCACATGTCAATTAGTGTTGGGCAGAACCCCCTACTAATAATCACCACTAGATGGCATAGGAACACTAACAGGGAAACAACTCAATGGGGAATGTAGGGAGACTGTAATGCCATAGACCTGTATAAGGTGCATCGGATTATAGGGCCTAACCCTCACCCCTGTCGGATTTTGAGAAAATGTAATACTTTTAGGTGTGTCTTACAGTGTAGAAGATACGGTAATTGAACACTCGAAATTGCTCCAAGGTTTGACTGTGAGTGTGAATGTTTGTTTATGTGTGCCCTGCGATTGGCTGGCAACCAGTTGAGGGTGAACCCCGCCTACTGGGCAAAGATAGCTGGGATAGGTCCTGCACGCCTGCAACCCTCGTGAGGAGAAATGAATTAGAAAATGGATGGATGGATGGATGGATGGATGGATGGATAAGTGGTTCAGAAAATGGATGAATTTGTGTTTATTTATTTATTTATTTATTTATTTGGGGATAGTGGGGTTTGCTTGTCTTCTGCATGGCCAAGTTAATTTCATTGGCTTGTTACAAGTCAATAGACAGAATTGGGGGGGGGGACTAATGTTTAGGTCCGGCCTTGTCAGGATGCATTACATGTACTGTAGTACTTAAAATAATAGTAGTATATAGTATTTTTGATTTACTTAGGACAATCTGAGCAGATCATGCACACATCACGCCCACCATTTGTGCATGCAATATGTCCAATTGAAAATGTAATTGTTGCCCTGCGTTTTGAAATCTTAGTATATGAGATCCGATATGTGTAATTGTTATAATGTCTGAAAAACAGAATATTTTTAAGATGCAAATCTCCAACTGATATCAAAGTGTGCTTCCTTCTTTTGTGGGGGAGACATAAAGGCTCCTTTGTCCGTGCGTGTGCGCACGTGCGTGCATGTGTGTGTGTGTTCCTTAGTTTTCTCAAATTAAAATTATTTGGGCGAATGCTATTTAGCTGAATTAGAGGCTTCATCTATCCCGGAGCAGTAAAATTACCAAAATGGGGCTGTATGTGACTCTGTATTATTTTGCAAATGATGCATGTAATTAAGACAAATGTAATGATATACTAATTGAACATTGAACAGGTGAACAATTAGTTATTCATCCTATCTTGCTGTATGAATTTCGAAATATCTTAGTCCCTGTTTCTCTTTGGATCTCTCTCACTGCCTGTCACTGTCTGGCTCTGTAAGAATGAAATCACGGAAGCTGCGATGACTTTCTCATGTATTCGTCAGCCCTGAAAGGGAAGGTCACCCACAGCGTGGACAAGAGAGATTCAATTTAAAATCCAGGCAGTTTAGCGAAGAGCATACATCATGTGTGTACGTGGGTGTGTGTGTCTCAGGGTGGGTGTGTGGATTGTGGTGGGGACACTGACAAACACTCCTATTTCTTGACCCACATGGCAGTCAATTAAATCTGTCTGACACTACCCTTATGGCACATTTTGACACAGAGGGCAACTCTTATGTATTGGTTAAATGACAAGTTCATAACCAAGGACCACTGGCGAATTAATCAGGTCTGCCCAAAGCAAGGTTAATCGTTTTGGATTTTGCATTCTAGTTTTTTTTTTTAAAATTCGGTTAATTTTGATTACCGTAGTTTTCAGAGTGGGTTTGTTCGTTTGGATTTTTACAAAAATGTTTTGTTTTGTGCAGACACACACACACACACACACACACACACACACACATACACACACATACACACACACACATACATTTTAAATGCATTTATGAAATTCATTGACAAAGACCAAAACAAATGACCTCTTTGCTCTAATTAGAGTTAGCTTTACTTACCAGTAGTTTTAGAAATGAAAAATGTAGTTAGTTTTTTTTTTCAAGCACTCTCATTCATGTTGCAGTCAAACCTCGGTTTTCGTCCGTAATCCATTCCAGAAGACTGTCCGAAAACCGAAACCACGCTCTTTTTAAAGTAAAATTGTTTACTGAACACGTCTGCTCACAATGGAAAGCAACACAAAGAAGCGTCACTTCCTCGTGTAAGGAAGGCGAGAGGAGTCAAATGGTGCATTCAAGTGCGCTCAGTTTGTTCGAGAACCGAAATTCGTGAGTCATCCGAGGCATAAAAAACTCAATTTTTGGTCGAAAACCGAGACGTTCGAAAACCGAGGTTTGACTGAAGTTATTTTGGTCCACAGATATTTGTCCATATCGTTTAGGGCCATAGCATATACTACCACATACCCACAAATTAATTAATGGCACCAACCAGTGCTGGACTGAAACCCTTGAGGTTTAGGCTCCCTCCACGAGGGACCAATAAAGAGATTGTCCCTGTTGGGCCAGGAACCTGCCCACAAAGACGGGAAGTTGAACCCTTCCACCTGATACCACAACACAGCAGCGTCTGAGGGAAAACACACCCATAATGGATTAGCTTCTATTCCGAACACATGTTTACTTAGGCACACACAGAAGGCAAGCAACAGACTTCCATATGCAATGGAGGCAAACAAGACGTTTTTTTTGAGGATGCAATGTAAATAAGGCCACGCATGAGGAAAGAACTTGCACGAGACAGCAAAGACTTGAATAGGCGCTAACTTTGGAGCCATTAGTCATTGTTGTGTCCAGTCAAATGAGATTAACCCTTTCATCTGTTCAAGCCAAGCTGTCAAAGAGAAATTCTCACTTCAGTGACAGTCTGTCTGAGTCTCCTTTCTTCTCTCTTTGATGCAGAACAAACTCACCGTGGCCTTTCATCAGGCAGCAGTGTACCATAAAAAATGACCGGTGTGGCCTTCACAGCAGCAACCTGAGCCACAATTGGGATTTCAGATCAGAATCGGTGGCTTTTCTGCCCTTCATACATACTTGTCTACTCTTGTGGAAATAGTACAGTGATCCTACAACCATTTCAGTATTCCAATGCTACATGTGATGAAATCCATCTTAAAAACATTGTACACTGAAAAAAAGTACTTAACGTTCAAATGCGGTCAAAGATATTCAGTTTAATATAATCTAATCATGCACAATCGATGTACATGCCCGAAATAAGTAAATCCAATGGAACCAAAGTTTTTTTTTCAGTGTACATACAGTATCACTTTGTGATGACCGTGATTACAAGAATATTCAGGAGCCCGAAAAACTCTTTAACCAGAAATGTACGGTGGTAACTTGATTTACAAGTGCCCCTATGTATGCGTTTTTGAGGAGTTGAGAATTGGCCAATTCCGCTTTGTGTTGCAAGTCAAAATCCGTGTCAAGAGCAGCCTTCAGCAATGGTGTAAATCAATGCCGATCCAGTTTATTCATCCCTCCATCCATTTTCCGATCTGCTTATCTTTACAAGGGTTGCTAGGGGTGCTGGAGCCTATCCCAGCTGTCTTCGGGCAGTAGGCGGGGACACCCTGAACCGGTTGCCAGCCAATCACAGGGCACACAGAGACGAACAACCATCCGTTCTCACACTCACACGAGGGACATTTAGAGTGTTCAATCAGCTTGCCATGCGTGTTGTGGGAATGTGGGAGGGGAGTACCCGGAGAAAACCCACACAGGCACCGGGGAGAACATGCAAACTCCACACAGGGAGGCCGGAGCTGGAATGGACCGCCCCCAGTTCAGTTTATTGAATGAGCTAAACAGAGTCCTGCCTTCCTCTGACAAATTACACTGGTCAGCAACATTTTTTAATCAGAGATGGCTTTAAGTGTCCCTAAACATGCTTTGGACACTGATTTTAAAATGTCTTTAATTTTGGTCCAGCACATCAGGTTTCTTTCTTTCTTTGAAGTCTAACCTATCAAAGCCCGCGTAATACGAATTTCCCATGCAGTGTATGACGTCATCGGAAAAAAATCCACCTGTTGCTGAAGCTGCTGATCCTTCATAAATATTTCTAAAGATGATGATGATGATTATAAAACCTGATATACAATTTCAACAACACAAAAAACAATAATATTAATAATAAGAAAATAATGAGTTTGTATTTATACAGTATATCCTGATCTGTAAGTTGTTGGTTTTTCCATGGAAATTAGGAAGTCTGATGGCGAAGGTTAAAGCAGTCATTGTCAAATCGTGCTGTGACCACAGACGGTTTTTTTCTTCTTTTTTTTCTTGCCATACCAGAAGAAAGTGTAATTGCACATCCACTACAGTAGGTGTCAGTGGTGTCCGCAGGGATTATCAGCTCGAAAGTATCGGGTTCTTTTGTTTGTTTTCTGGAATTTCTTTGCACATATCATGCGTGCACACAGCACTGAACTGTAGCTATGAAGTGCAGTGAACTAATTCTTAAGAGACAGCATGGAAAAATAGTTAACACTGATGAAAAGTAAGGCAGAGAGAGACTTCATAAAGTTATTGTTAAGTAAACTTAAATTCCTGGTTTTTTTTATATTCATGTGGATGCAAAGTTATGCAGAGGTGTATTCATAATAATTTTATAGACAACTATTTAGAGTTGCACCAGAGAATTGATGGATGCAAAATATTTTCTTCTTCCTGGGGTAGGGAGGCTAGCAGAAAATAATTGAAAAGAAATAGGTTAAAATAATGCTCTCAATAAAAACTTGATTTGAGTCACCAAAATGACAAACTCGCAGTTAGGTGACGTATGTACAATGAACTGTTTTGATTTCCCTCCGAGCTCATTGCTTTTTCCTTCTGCACCATTTCCTGTGTCTTCCCCTTGACTTTTGTGTTCTTGAACAGTGTGCAGTCTAGTGAGAATCTCACTCTGGTGGGAGCACGCTGCGTGTATGTGTTTGGCAGACAGTCCTGACCTATTTTCCACACAATTTTATTCCCCTTCACTTTCGTCCCATCTCACTTCTAGTTTGATTTTTCTGCACATTTGTATGCATCTCTGTCACCCCATTGCCTTTGGCATATGCATGGGTTTGATTCATCTGTCCATCTTGCTTTCCCTGTGGAATGGTGAGAAAGTTCCTGACTCATTTAGATTTGATGAGCTGTTTCACAAACACCAACTCAAAAAGACAAATACTTTACTCCTAAAAAAAAGCGTGAACCATAATCGCTGACTGATTAAGCACTACACAGAGGAATGACAGTAATGTCCAAAACTCAATTAGTGTGGCTGCCTATCAGGGTATATCTATGTGTGATGAATTCTCTGGCCCACCACTTATGGCCAGAGAGACTCATAAATCCTGATTATCCATCCATCCATTTTCCGTACCGCTTCATCCTCACTAGGGTCGCGGGGGGTGCTGGAGCCTATCCCAGCTGTCTTCGGGCAGCAGGCGGGGGACACCCTGAATTGGTTGCCAGCCAATCGCAGGGCACACAGAGACGAACAACCATCCACGCTCACACTCATACCTAGGGACAATTTAGAGTGCCCAACGAGCCTGCCATGCATGTTTTTGGAATGTGGGAGGAAACCGGAGCACCCGGAGAAAACCCACGCAAGCCCGGGGAGAACATGCAAACTCCACACAGGGAGGCCGGAGCTGGGATCGAACCCGGTACCTCTGCACTGTGAAGCCGACGTGCTAACCACTGGACTACCGGGCCGCCCCCTGATTATTTTAACCATCAACAATAAACTCACAAATCAGTGACACAGGTGAGTGTGCGCACAGTAATACAGTTAAACAAATATAAAGAGTCTTGAGAAAGAAAAATACAAGACCCGGTTTTGTGATTTGGGCTTTTAGAGGGATATAAATGCAACTAAATATGTACTACTGTGGCCATAGCTTACAGTAGGACAACATTTCAGTATACCGAAAATGTTCCATATATTTTGCCGCTTTCATGGAGCTAAATAAAGTAACCACCTTACAATACAGTGCAGCGCTACCCCACAAACAACCAGCAATTAGCTCTGTCAAATAAAACTTTTATTTTATATACAGCCCTTTTATTGGCTCTATGTGTATGCGCAGGTGTATCTAATATTGTGACTTGTGAGTGCAGATGCACACCAATACACATGTTGACGGTGACCTGGTTGTTTTCCTCCAGTGAAGGGCTTAATAAAGCCTCACATCTGCAAAAACACACCAGCAGCAGAGTCTAGACACTGATGGACAGGACATACACACATTGCGGACCCCAATTAGCTGACCCCCAGTTTTACACACACTGCCTCCTGTGCCACGTCACCGTTACGTGCCGAGAATATTACTCTACCTGGCTTGCCAGTTTTCATAGTTTTAAATCTTGCTTGCTCAATGAAAACTTGAGTGCAAGCTTAAGAAGATGTGATTTTTACATAACAGCATCTACTTCCACTGAGCAATTTACAATCTCCCTAAAAAATAGATTTTGAACAAAGCAAATGTTGCTGACATGAAAATGAATTACAACACTGGATTGGAATTAAGTCTCAATGACATATTGTAAACTGCAATGTAACCTAAAACTAAATAAGGTTGCTCATTGATTGTGAATTATAGCGGAACATTGGACGTCAAAACCACTTGGAGTTCGTTCAACAGAAGCATTAGTATGCTTGCCTCACCTGTCAATGCCTGGCTCCCTTCCCCCAAAACCAGAGAGTTATCTTTAAACTTTTGAACCTGTTTGTTAATTTGATTTTGAATCGGGCTGAAAAGTATTACAACTATTTTGGTTACCTGATTTAATGAGCCACCTAAAATATCAGAGGCACAACCATAACTACACTAATGCTGTTCAGTGAATAGCCCTATGTTTGCAGTACAAACGGAGCATTATCATCTTTTTAAAAGCAGAATACTTGACACAGCTCTCATGTTGGATAGCATTAAAATGTCCTGCAATTAAGAAAACATTCTGCCTTGCCAGAGTATTTTTCCTAATCACTGCAGTGCTCCTGGATGTGTTTGAACATTTGTATTTGTGGGTTTTGCCGCCGAGTTGATTCATGTTTACATGGATTTGGGGCTAAACAAACAGAAGAGCAAAACGCAGACACAGCCAATACATTAACCTTGATGTGTCCCGGTGCAATAGCCAAAGCCAGGGGCACAGTGACAACATCAAAGATTAAGCAAGGAGTGGTGGAATGATGCAGTTCGACCTCACTCTGGCAGAATGATGTCAGAAGTGCGGTAGAGAGGATTCGAAGCCTGGAGGGAGAGGCGTTGGTTCGGGAGGCCAGGATAACAGTGGAGTAAGTCGAGTCCGTCAGAGAACTATCATTAACAATCCTGACATCAGAGAATAACACGTGAAATGGCCTGGGAGATCGTTTTGGGTCTGAATTAGCATATTGGCCTTTAATTAAATAACCCCCCCCCCCCCCCTGTTTTTTTTTTTTTTTTAATTCAGAAGTCTCTCTGTTAATCAGCCATTTCACTGCTGTGTACTTTTGGTCAAATGAAAATACGACTATACACAAAGATGTTGGATTTATAGCAAGTAATAATGTCAATTCCATGTTCTGTCGTGTCGTGCTACGAAGTCCACTGAATCAATACACTTCTGATATGGAGGATTCCGAAAGAAATTCTCACTGCTACACTCGCTACAGAAATAACCTTTGTGAGTTATGTACTGTTAATAAAGATGGAGTTATGTCCGTTTATATAAATGCAACTACAGTATGTGTTTTGGGGTCCTGCAGTACCATTGAAAAGACAAATTCGAGAACTGACGGTAGCAGATGTATTTGGACTAATGTGGAACACTGGCGCCATCTACTGGTAGCTCCGTTTAAAAACTTTACAGCTATTAATGGGGAATGTAAACAAATGGCAAATGATTTGAAATTAAATAAGAGTTATTTTATTCTACAGACGCGACCACTTAAAAATCTGGACAAGGTGTGTTATTCGGATTCATTTTCACTTGAATTCATTTGTGGATCTCTGTATTCGTCAATGAACGTAGAAAATAAATCTAAACAGAATCATCCATCCATCCATTTTCCGAACCGCTTTATCCTCACTAGGGTCGCGGGGGGTGCTGGAGCCTATCCCAGCTGTCTTCGGGCAGTAGGCGGGGGACACCCTGAATTGGTTGCCAGCCAATCGCAGGGCACACAGAGACGAACAACCATCCACGCTCACACTCATACCCAGGGACAATTTAGAGTGCACAATCAGCCTGCCATGCATGTTTTTGGAACGTGGGAGGAAACCGGAGCACCCGGAGAAAACCCACGCAGGCCCGGGGAGAACATGCAAACTCCACACAGGGAGGCCGGAGCCGGATTCGAACCCGGTACCCCAGCACTGTGAAGCCGACGTGCTAACCACTGGACTACCGGGCCGCCCTAAACAGAATCAATTCCTTTGTAATTAATTGTAGGGTCACGCAATCTGAAAACCTTCCAGGTGTATGAGTACAAATTTCGAGGCACTTGAATAATAAATTGAAAACACAAAAAAGGTGATGTAATGGTCTCTGTGCGGATGCATGCATGGCAAATGATTGACAAAATTCCCTGGTTTCTTCCTCTGTCCTTATAGTCACATCTTGTCAAAAGGTGGTGTTTTATAGCACTCCAGTTGTGAGTCATGGTTTTAAACAATAATTAAAAGTAAAATGAGAGGCATAAGGGCCACAGATGTTTTCCAATGCCGATTTTAATAATATTCTCCTGTCAGGACACAGTTCTAACATGAATGTCAAAAAGTGTATTTTCTAAACTGCAACTTGCCCAAACTTTTTAAAAAGATTTAATAAAAAAAACAAAAACTGCACACAAACACAAGCAAACACAAATTCTAAAAATGTTTAATCCAGCATACAACATCAGTCTTTAGTGTTGTCTTCTTTTTTCAAGCATTTTAAAATGTTTAAAAATGACTATTTCCTTTCTGGTTCCATATCTGGACTGGAAGAATAAAGTGTCTTAGTGCTACATCCATTCTCTTGAACCATGTTTTACCAGTATGCTTGTGAGAGAATTCAGAAGAATTTTATTGCTAAAATAACTCAAGAGCCTGGCCTCGCTAAAAAAACAGGAGCTTCATAAAAATGCCCTTTCTAAAACGGCAGATCGTTGTCAGTTTGATGTAATGTAAACAATACAAGGTTTTTACAAATATTTCATCGATTGCAGTGGTAGATGTGTTTGTTCTCTGGAATGTTAGCCTTTTGTTTGCTTGGGCTTTTTTAGTAAATGGAATTATGTCTGTGCTCTCCCAAAACAACATAAAAAACTTTGCTATCCCATTCATCATTAAAAGTAAAACAACAAAACCAGACACCAAGAAAGATAGGTTGCATAGCCCCCAACCCATTCATGATGGTTGACCCTATGTTAACCTGTAAGACTATAACAGGCCTGGTGGTAGGAAGTAGCATTGACAACACTGAAGATGTCTCTCCTGACAAAAGAAAGGAACTTTTTCAGAGGGCAGAGAGGCTGACTGGAGTGACGGTCAAGAGAGCGACAGAACGTGGTTTCGTACGTTACATCCTCTCCATTGTATAATACCCTGATAAAACATCCTCCATCTCTTGTTTTTGGCCTCTCGCCTTTGCCAAGCTTCGGCTCCTTTTGTCCCTGAAGCACCGAGGTGCTTTTCCACAATTCAAAAACCAATCTTGCTGCAAAAGGTGGGAACCTGGCCTCCTCCAGTCCCAGGGCACTCAGCAAAGGTGCCACGGTTACGTCATGAGCAGACGAGAGCGTGAATATCTCTTCGCCTCCCGCTCTTGGCGGCCGGCTACCTGTGGCGGCCTTGGCCACTCGTTCCATTTTGGTGGCGGTTCGGTTGAGGTAGGGGTACATTGCCATGACTGCATATTTACGATACAGTCCCACTCTTCTGCGATCCTTTTCGTCATCGAGCTGTTGTCGCCGTATGGCGGCAAACTGCGCCATTGTTAGACACTCGCCTGTGCTACCGTCTTTCTTGGAAACGCATGGGAAAGAAAGGCCGTGGCACAAGTGGCACAGCAGAGAGTCTATTGGGTTTGCGGCCCGGAGGTTACGTGTTGGAATACCTAACGTGCGTGCCATGTCGGCGTAAGTTCTTTCTAGTTCCGCATTGGCCACTCTGAGCCGGTATTGTCTCTTCTGCTCCTCCTCAAGGTATCGGTTCCTGGCAGGACAATCGCAGGCAGAGCCGCAGAACAACGTACTCCCCTGGTGATGTACGGTCAGCTTATTCCAGTTGAACTCTGGGAGGAAGCCATAGAGAAAAGCCAGTCCACTCTGAAGTGTGCGGCTCTTCCCTGTCGTCTCCACCCATACTTGTTGAGGTGACCAGTCAGAGGGGACAAGACTGTGCGGCCGGTAGGCTTGCTGGAGGAGTTTCCCATTTTGTAGGTGCTGCACCACACCTGAAGTAAAGCATACATATTGAAGGCTTACATGTCAAGTAACAAGTAAATGCATCAAACTATGACAATTTCCTATCACAAGCTGATTCATTTACAGAGCCAGGGCTATGAAAATCTGTAAAACATTAACATTGGAAACTTCGGGGGAAGACACATAACTTTACAGGGATTAAACAGAGCATTTGCAAAATTCTAGGTTTCTCTGTAACATGGGGCTTACATCAAATCACACACAAAAACATCATAGTACCGTATTGGCCCGAATATAAGACGGTGTTTTTTTTTTTTGCATTGACATTATACCCATTCACGACGCTAGATGGCGCCAGAGATCAATGAAGTGAATGCTGAACTTGACTCCCAAGGCCAAAGTGAACCCCTGCCACGAAGAATAAAAATAAAAATAGCCGTACGTAGCACGAAGAAGAAAAATAAAAAATAGCGGTAAGAAGGAAAAGAGAAGAAAATAATAGAAGAGTTAACAGAAAATGGAGAAACGTAGTGACAATCTGGAGAAAAGTGGGTCGCAGATCAGGCAGCTGAGGAGAAGTTATGTCATTTACATTTCAAAAACCAGAAGCCATTCATTTACGAATGTGATTGCACTTTAGATTTGAATGAGGCAAAATAACATGCCTTTTCTCTCAAATGTATTGTTCCATCCATCCATGTTCCAAACCGCTTTATCCTCACTAGGGTCGCGGGGGGTGCCGGAGCCTATCCCAGCTGTCTTCGGGCAGTAGGCGGGGGACACCCTGAATTGGTTGCCAGCCAATCGCAGGGCACACAGAGACGAACAACCATCCACGCTCACACTCATACCTAGGGACAATTTAGAGTGTTCAATCAGCCTGCCATGCATGTTTTTGGAACGTGGGAGGAAACCGGAGCACCCGGAGAAAACCCACGCAGGCCCGGGGAGAACATGCAAACTCCACACAGGGAGGCCGGAGCTGGATTTGAACCCGGTACCTCAGCACTGTGAAGCCGACGTGCTAACCACTGGACTACCGGGCCGCCCCAAATGTATTGTTATAATCATTTGTTTCAGATGTACTGTAATTATTTTCTGTGTAAAAATTAATTTGGTGTTCAAAAAGTCTTTTTTCAAACTTGAGTCTTGAAAAAAGAGGGGGTCGTCTTATAATCAGGGCCGTCTTATATTCGGGCCAAAACGGTATTTAAAACCATCCATTTTCTAATCCGCTTATACTCACAGGCATGCTGGAGCCTATGCCAGCAGTAGGCGGCGTACACCCTGAACAAGTTGCCAGCCAATCGCAGGTATTTAAAACAACATTTGCAATGATCACCCTATTTCATTAAGGAGCTGTCAAAGTCCCTGGAGTTACAGAACATATCATATTGCCTACCAGTTTGTGTGAGCTCTCCCATCTCACAAGTATTGTGATTGGGGAAGCGAGGGAGAGATGCCAATGGGGACTCCCAGTGCCCATGGTTTCCCTTGCCCATGTGACTTATGAAGAATCTGAGCAGAGGATGTGAGGGATTCCTAGGAAAGATAATACAGGGCTCAGTTTCAGACTAACTCAGTTCAACAACACTGCCAACAACAATTACGATATTATCCACATTCCTCCACCAATGTCTTTCTGAAGGTGTCAATAATATATGTTGCTCACAACAGTGATGCTGTAATATGTCAGTAAGTAAAGTGTTACTCAATAATGGCTGCTATTTCGAGTGATCAGATCTCATGGAGTTGTCTCATGAAATTGACTTTACAAAGACATTATTTTGTGACAAAACCTTCAAGTGTAGAGATTCTATCTTCATGAAGGGCAGCAGCAGACAATTGCCTCCAGGCTATTGAAGTGAATATCATGAGGTGCAAGTCATTGATCATCACAGCGATAGTCTGGGACATACGTATGTGGTTTCCATCACTTATGGGCCGTTTTTGCCGATGATTGACAGAAACACGCCCCCGCCCCCCGCCTGTATCGTGTGTTTGTTTGAGGGCATTCCTTACAGAGGACAGCATTGAATATACTGTCTATGTGTGTGAGAGTGAGTGCTCCTGTTTTCAGTAGGTCTGTTGCATGCATCTCAGAGCATTGTGGGAGGTCTTTTTTTTCCCCACCGCAGCCATGTTCGGAGGTGGATACACAGGCTGCATGGATACACAGGCAGCTTTTAACAGCCACCATCAACGTGTTTTATTATGGCATTTTCATGACTCTCTTGGGTGTTTGTACACTGGGCTAAATTGAACACAAGCAGGGTTGCTTCCTTGACTACGCATTGATACGCTTTGCACTTCCTGTACAGTAGGTGGCAGTATGGGATAAGGCTTCAGGAAATTGTTGTCATTTGGGGCGACTAGGCATCATATGGTGTGACGAGTAATAGCAGTTGCGATATTACAGGGGTGACAAACTCATTTTTGTCACGGGCCACATTGTAGTTACGGTTTGCCTTGGAGGGCCGTTATGAATTTTGGGAAACCACATACATTTTTAATCACCTCGACATATTACAAACACAGCGCACAACAAATTGATGAATAACAAGTTTTAAAATCAGAAATCAAGAATAATGACTGTTATTGTAGATTACATAAAACAATTTGAAATTTTGGTTCAGACGCAAGCATCATGGAACTTGGCATGCTTTATTTGCTTTCGCGGGCCACATAAAATGATGTGGCGGGCCAGATCTGGCCCCCAGGCCTTGACTTTGACACTTGTGCTATATTGATTTCAAAATAATATAGCACAATCCGTGTATCATTCGTTCTTTCGTTTTTCAACTGCCAATCGAAAACCAAAAATTAAAAAGGAGACTGACAATTTCGTTTTTCGTTTTCTTAATCCAACATGAAAAACGAATATATGCCTGTTTTTTCATATTTCGATTTTAGGCTCAGATCAAAAATACGAAACGGAAAAACGGGCCACTTGACTGAATTTGATTTTTATATTTCATCGTTTGTATTTACGTGACCCGGAAGTTCTGTGGGCTAATGAGAATTACCATCAGACTACGAGAGGTACATTTTGGCACTTGGGGTGACTCAAGTTACACGACTTTCGCTGCAATTGCTAACTTTAATGCTTAATGTAACATAGACCGCGTAACGTGTTTGAAACGGTAACAGCTACTGCGTTGCCGCGTTTGGTTGCCTATTTTCGAATAGCGTTTTTCTGCCGTGTTATGCTGTTGACTGAACTATCCGACCGCCAAAAGATTCTGTGTTGCAGTTAGTAAATATCTAGTACGTAAATGAAAGTTTTGTCTTTTATAGACAGATGTCTGTGCAGCTCAACTACCCATGTGCAAAAAGAAAAAAGATAATTTTGCACTTTCTGTATTTAAAAAAAATGTTTTCTGAATCACATTTGCAGGTCAAGTGGTTGAGCCCATTGTGTCATCGTGTTGCCACAGCATTGTTGGCTGCAGGATCTGCATTGAACAATGGCAGAAAAATTCTACAACTTGCCCAAAATGTCGAGGGGATGAGTTTGACCTCAATATGCAAAAACTCTCCGGACTGTCTGATGCATTGACTGTGCTGGAAAACACACTGTACTAGTTAAACTACACAGTATATAGTCATGCTGTGAATTGTTCAGATTGTTTCCACTTAACTGTTTTTTGCATTCAAAGCAATTTTGACTTGAAATGTCTGTGCATCTAATTATTTTATCTATTCCCAGTGTCTCTTGACAGTTGTGCTCAGGTATCTCATATTTGCAGTTTTGTTTTATTTGATAATGTGTTACACAAGTATTGAGAATTTTATACACCGAGGACTTAGTTGTGTTGCTACACTTTTTATATTACAGCCGAGTCTCAACACACAAATGTGATATTTTTCTATACCTGTGTAAGACTTGAAATGTTAAATAAAATTATTCAAAGAAATACATTTTTATTTGCCAAATTATTCATCTTACTACATAGGGACACATGACAGATTTGTAACATATTAATCACTTACGTCTTCAAAATGTAGAAAAGAGAACGAATCATTTTTTATTCAGTTACTCAAGAACATCACAGGCTGTGAGCAAGCACAACTAAGTTTTTATTTTTCATGCATATCTCGCAGCTGCATTAATTAGACAGATTAAAGCATCTTGGAAAGGACCATCATCATTGTTGACCACATGATTAAAAAGAAGAGAGATATCAGGGTAATTCTCTGCAAAGCTGTTCTGCATGACATCTGCCCTCGTCTGAGGAAAATGGATCAGCTCCAAAAGAGGACTCAAAGTTAGCAAAGATCCCAAGTCTTGCTCATACATGTTTGCCACAACAGAAGCACATGGCAGCAGCTCCTCCGTAACTCTAGCTTGGCAGCCATCTGCTGCCAATTCATTAGGTATTCCTCGACCTAAGATATGGAATCAAAGCAATAGGTCAGATGGATTGGGACAGGGAAAAGATAAATACTGTATTTCTTAATGTAAATAATTATCTATACCTGGGATCTTGTGTGCATTCCATGAACCCACCACTCTGTGAAGTCCAATTTGGCTTACTTGACATGTCAGGTTTGAGATGCAGAATCTCGTGAGGTTGTCCTCCATGTTCACAACCTCTTGGTCAAGCAGGTGCACCGGAGCCCGTTTCAGTGGATAGTTTACACAATTGTTCACCTCTGGCCACATCCTCTCCACTCGAAGGTTCTGTTAATCAAAATTCCAAATGGTATATTTCAGGGAAAGGGAGAAACAACAGCAAAAAAACAACTTCACATTCATAATTTTTTTTTTTTTATCTGAATCATCTTAATATTATACTATCCTTTACACAACACTCACCCCTTGTTGATGTGGTTTGGGGGTATGGTGGCCTGCTGAGGTTGTGTCTGTAGCCTGACAACATCTCCTGCATGTAAAGACTCAGGTAAAACTCCCTGCCGTGATCAACCCGAACTTGGTCCCACATGCCATGATTCACGACTGCAGATCTGGGAGGGAATAGGAAAAAAAATCAAGCTAATGTTGTTACTGCAATAATTTTAGCTAAATCAATAAGAGTGTGAATTTAAAAGATAATGCAGGCCAGAAAAGTTATGATTGTAAAGTGTCCTTGAGTGTTCTGAAAGGCGCTTATAAATAAAATGTATTATTATTATTATTGATAACAGTGGTTGTGAATATATTCACCTGTACACATCCTCATAAATCACAAGATTATTTTTCACTGGCATGGTCGAATGTGCAACAATTTTGCTGCTCTAGCCATCAACAGCCAAGACATGGACGACGCCAAACATCCCAGGCTTTTCGTTTTGGTCGAGATGAAGTTCATGCCCCATATATTCAGCATGGTAGGGAGTTGGATTTAAATTACGAGCACCCTAGGGAAAAAATGAAATAATAATTACAATTACAAATAATAATAACAGAATGAAAACTAATCTGAATATAGGTTATGTCCAGGAAAGTTCTCAGAACGTGAGACAGAGAAGGGTGGATGTTGGCTCAATACAATGATGAAACTGCTGAAGCTGCAGCTGCATACACATGCAAGCAGGTTATCCGTGCAGGTATTTCTCAGACTATCATCTAGCCAGACTATCATGTGTTGGATATAAATATAGTTGGTTATGCCATGTAGTCATCCTTATTAATTATTTTCATAGCTCGGAGCTATCCCAGCCCAGTAATCTCGGAGTCTATGTAAACTACGTCATCTCCACATAGAGCAATTTGGCGTTGACAATAAACTGACATAGGAAATAAATAAATATGATCCAGTGAAGAACAACATCATCTCTTGTGTCGCTTCAACTGAGACGTGAGTGACGTAAACACAGGACAAGACAGCTGTCAATCACTTAATCTGAGTGATTGACAGCTCTCAATCCGAACAACTAAAACAATTACGATAGCCTACATGACGGCCTGGGACCTATGATTATGATAATTAGAATGTTGGCAATTCTATTGCTAAAGGACAAGCATCACCTGACGCCGGTATTCATGGTACGGGTGATGGAGCTCTCTTAGCGTTCTTCCAACCCGACCCTCTCCCGCATGCAGTCCCAACGTGGACAGGTAGCCGGTCATGAATTTCCGGCCATATGATGGTCCTGTCTGTCACGAGATTACACATTGACTAGTGTTGTCTATATGGCTAACATTTACAACATGGTAGCCATAAGTGTAAATCTGAAAGAAAACCTACCTCATATATTGATCGAAGCAACGCACTTTCCAGCTCCGCATCCGACAAATGCCCTTTTCTCCTCAGTTTTTGCTGAGCACAGAATCTTCTGACGCTCATTTCCGAGCATTGCCGAATGCCCATCTGCTGCAACTTCGAAGAAATTTCGGCGTGGGTCAAACCGCTGTTGAATAACTGTTTGACTATCGTAGAGTGTTGTTCCATCGCCGCCATGCCGCCACTGCACTACATGAACTGCTGCGCGCAGAACTTCGTAATTCTCATTAGCCCACAGACCTTCCGGGTCACGTAAATACAAACGATGAAATATAAAAATCAAATTCAGTCAAGTGGCCCGTTTTTCCGTTTCGTATTTTTGATCTGAGCCTAAAATCGAAATAGGAAAAAACAGGCATATATTCGTTTTTCATGTTGGATTAAGAAAACGAAAAACGAAATTGTCAGTCTCCTTTTTAATTTTTGGTTTTCGATTGGCAGTTGAAAAACGAAAGAACGAATGATACACGGATTTAGCACATTTCTGTTGCTGAAATATTAATCCCTGGTGCACTTTTCTTAAGTGAATGGTAATCATTTTCATGATTTTTATCAAAATCAAAGAAACAATAAGCTTGCAAAGTCCATATGAGAGAGGGAATGCGAGTGTAAGTTTCATTTCTAACAAAAACTGAAAAAAAATACAAATGTTTTGTTGCCAAGCACTTCAAATAAAAGAGAACATGTAAAATACAAGGATGAATACATTAAGGAAATTAATTCAATTTAAGGTAAACCACAATCGCACCACATGACATTTTTGAAGGCCACAGCAAATTCATTCACAAAAAATCCGGTAAGTGACTTTTTCAAGCTAACTAACAGTGGCCCACAAACCAATTGTCACAGAAAGAAAATAGCGGCTATCAAAATTAAAACATTTCATTTTACAATGGTGTGATGATTTCAACTTCTCCTCAACAACAATTTTAAAGGTTTATCGATTAACCATTAATCAATTTTGAACGGTTTATTTTCAACAATTTCAAATTGCTCTGACACTGTGCACTGTCCGTATAAAAAGGCATGTGAATCAACATTATTTTCCCCTCATTCACCACCAGGTGTCTCTTAATACCCACTGCTGGGTGCCAATCCTGCAAATGGCTGGTGGTAACATGAGTTTACAGTGAGATTACAGAATGAGTTGCGATTGGACGACATTTACATACACATACAAACACACACACTCACACACACACAGAGTGTGCTGCAGGGGTGCCCAAACACACACGAGATAAACAAAAATGCAGGAATGAGGGCAGCAAGAGGAGCAGTTGCTGATCTGATTTGGAGAAATGATTGGGGATTAAGCTTCAATTCAACAAATCTGTTGAAGCTACAGCACAAATCTGATCAAAAACAACCGAGGGGGCATCTGTGGCAGTGCACACAACTGTGTCCATGGTAATCATAGGTCGGATCAAGACCTTACCATTGAAAACGCAACCCTTTCCTGTGACTTTGACACATAAGTATTACACTGAAGGAAGCGCTTTTGTGGTCATTATTATTGTTCGGGGTGACCATGGTTTGGTCCGCAAGAAAACTGCCTCCATCAATGAGAGCCTCCAGCCTACGTTGCAGGGAGGGAAGGTGGCACTTGCCCAAAGCCAGGAAGAAGACGAGACAGATCTCGAGTCCGCAAGATGGTCATTCTTGTGGGGCTTATTGTTCTGTGGGAGGAGGGCGTGGAGGCTGCCCATGAGCATAAGCGCCAAGTACTCCGACCTGACAGCTGGCTAGAAAGCCATCATATGTCCCGTGGAAGTGAGTTGTAGGGGGCTTGGTTGGCTCCTCAAACTCATTTGCGAAAAGAAAAAAAATGAATACGCATGGAAGGGGCATTGGAAAGCAGTTCAGCTGGCACAGGAGGCGGAGAGAGGCAGCTGCTGGCCGGGGGGCTGTTAAGTACGCATAGTATTAAGGGGTTGAGTGAGGCAACAGCAAACAGTGGCAAGAGAAATCCCTGTCATCACTCCAAGATCACCATGTGTTAAAGGAGCAACATTTCAAAGATCGGTGATCCCCCAACTAATGGCCCTGTGAGGTGGTTAGGAATGTCATCGCTGGCATAGATGTGCTGGAAACACTTGCGCAATGGCGAAGGTGCATCAGGAAGAAGCATTGGAGTGAGCCACCTCCGGTCACCCACATACATAAACAACACTGGCTACCATCAACTATAAAAATGTTGCCTAATTTACAATTTTTAAAAAAATGTTTAAAAAAAAAAAGTTTGTCTCACGTTTGCATGTGGACTGTGTACAGTTTTGGACCAAGAATGCAGTTAAAAATCGGTTGAAATGAGTTGTGATTTGGGTCAAGTAACGGAATAGTATGGACTTGACAATAGAATTGCAAGCAAATATATCAAACTGCTGAAAGTCTGTGTGACCTTCTTGAAAGTTCAAGTCAAGATAGCAAGGAAAACATTACTGAAAATCCAAAGCAGCGCGATTGTAACTGAATGTTGTCACGTCAAAGAGAGTTTGCCTGGCTCTTGGTTGGTCTGGTTCTTTTGCTTACTAAACTCATTCAATGCTACGTACTTTGATTGTATCACCTAATTAGGCAGCGGATTTCTACTTGTCCTGTCAATGAGAACGAAGACAAATGCCAACAATTTGGAAGTCGGAGATGTTTTGAAGCCTCACACTCAAAGAATATGTGTGTGTATGTTAGTAACAGAGTTATGTGTCACGGTTCTGAGTAAAAAGTGTGTGTGTGGGGGGGCTGGGGCGCGGGCAAGTCATAGAATGAATAACGGACGCCATATAACGGACGCCATGCCGTTTGTTGGTCAGAAACAGGTGCTGTTGAAACCAACCTATCTTTTACTGCTAAGTATGAAAGAAACGGAAAAAGGTAAAAAAAAAAAATTCTGGTGAAAGAGGGATTCTGCTCTTTCTTTTGGAAGACCTCAAGATTACATATTCTGTGGGTCTTGAAACATAATTTTTTTGGTCAACTTTTCTTTTGATGGCGGCGCGGACACCCGCACATTTGACAATAAAGTTGTATTCAATTCAATTCAATTCAATTATTCAAAAGGCTCTACAACGTCTGGCAATATGGAGAACTCTGCCCTGAAAACGGCGAGAAGCGAAGAGTTGTGACGTCAAGAAGACTACTTCATCTTTCTGTGTACTTCACAGAGTTCAGTGAAATTAGTTTTTCAATAATTACAGTTACGCAGACAATATCAGCAGATACAGTATACATCTTTTAACTTATTCAGTACCAGCCAATTCTAGACCAAGTCTGAAAAGACGTTTTAAAAACGTCTTTGGGAGTGAATGAGTTTTAACACTGCCAGACTTTGCATGTGAAGTCACAACAAAGGCAAAAGGAAAGAAAAAAAAAAAAACAAGCTATGTAGCTGCACACGTCATGTCATATTAAATCCATTCATCTTTATTTTGTTGAGGGCATGCCAATCAATATAGGGCTGAGTACCTGCTAGTGGACAGGGTGCAGTTGATGGCTGGCCGTTTGGTCTTGGGGATGGAGTAGAGAGGGTAACGGTCCCCATGGCGAATCATCACATGGACAGACAGGAGCTTGTAGTCTGCTGGACTGTGACCTGAAAGTGGACGATGATCAACATCACACAGTAAACTTCAACAAAATGACTTTACGAGAGGGGGTAAATCTTTACATATTTGAAGTTGCAATTGTTGGAGGGGGACAAGATGTATTCAATTCCCCAGTTCAAAAAAAAAATACTGTTCAAAAATACACAAATACAAAAATACAGTTAAAAAAATTTTGATTATTCTGGGTTATATATATATATATATATATATATATATATATATATATATATATATATATATATATATATATATATATATAACCCAGAATAATCAAAAATGCCAATTTAGTAGAGTTTATTAAGGAGCATCTCACAAATTAACTCAAAACATCCACCACTAAAATGTAACCGTATGGGATTTTTTTTCCCATAAAATCATGCCATCGGAGAAACAGCAGAGTACACGTGTGGCAGAATAAACAATGAACCGGTTGTCTCAGTTAAAATATGAGATGTATGACATTCCAGAAGACCATACTTGAGCATGCCAAAGGGATAATTGACTATTGTTTCTCATTTAAAGCTTAACAAAGGCAACAAAAGAGAGTTCAGCGAGTGGTGAATGGTCTAAAGTGACTACCGGTACTTTCATTGATCACAATCCAATATATTGTCAGACTGTCAGAGCGAGCACCTTCCCAGGCTTGTTCAGTATGGCTGGGGGTGTTGCAGTAGCCGTAGGCTTCAGATATGGGGTTGGGTTTCTGAATGTGGGGCACTGGGAACACCCGCTTTCTGGTCTTGCCCTGGGCCACCCGAACAGCTCCATCAGCAGCCTGGACAGGTCTCTCCTCCATAAGAGGAGTCGTAGGGAGTAAATTGACTGCAAACATGGCACACCACAATGAAAAAAACAAAACAGAATGACCACATCAATTTGAGACAATTAAGGAAAGTGAAAATGAAGATGATTTAAAATCTCCAAAATATTTTTTGGGTGATCCAAAATCAATAAATAAAGCCAAATAAATACAAGCAAATACATGTGTTTCATTGAAGGGTTGAGATTTATTCCCAAGGCAACATCTTAACAAATTAAAACCCTCAACTGCAACCAGCCAGTTGCTTGGACACCAATGACCTGTGATCACTGTGAGAAAATCCATTCGGTTGCAGAGGCATTGTATGAATTGGAAGACTCTTTCTAAAGGACCCAACTCGGAAGCAAAATAAACTAAATTGGCCCCACTCCTCTTAAGCAATATAAATATTGAGATATAATTCACAGAAACAACGCATGTCATAAAAAAAAAAAAAGGTTAAGGCATTTGTACAAATAATGCAGTGTGAGACTTTCTGCCAAAATTCTTCCTTTGGAGGAAACATCACAACAAACAAAAATATTACTAACTCTTGCCACCTTTACAATTGTCTGTGCATAGTCTTCACATCATGTGTGTAGTCCATATAATGTACAGCAGTGTCAAGAAAAGGCATAAGAGCTATTCTAGCCAAGAAAGAATAACATTTTAATATGTTTTTTTAAATGCAGAGACACTCAAAATTTGTCTCAGCAGGACAACTCCACTATAAAGTGCACAAGGAAAACATTCTTTACTAATACATCTACATGATAGACTTGAGAACATCACAACTTCCTTTTTAAGTCATTTCAAGCAAGTCAGTTCCATACAAAGCACAATATTCTACCAGTAAATAATTTAGACAATCCTATCATCTGAATTTTATCTCCAAACGTACCCATGATGAGGGAGAGGAGAACGCGTGCTGCAACAGCGGAGACCATTTTGTCGACTGCACCCAGACTTGAGGCCCAGCTACACACACTGCAGTCCATTCAGAACCACAGCCAGTCTGTGCTCCATACTTTGTCACCCCCGCCTACCAATTGACCCAAGCCTGCGTCAGCTAAACAAACTTTTGGAAACTGCTCTGTCCAGGCACATACACAAAAGGACTTTTGTAAAGGACTGAAACACATTATGGATAAAAATGAATCCCAAATAAAGCATAGTGCAATACACACACTCCCAAAATTCCACAAGACCATACAAGCAAGCATGTAGGATTTTTGTTTAAGTGTCACAAACACAGCAACAATGAGTCTAACTGTGCTGAAACAATAAGCATATGAATTATTTCAGTACAAGTAAACAATACAGAATTCAGTATGTCAGACGAATGTCGGCTATATGTCATGGGCTGTATATGTACAGTAGGTGGCAGTATGCAAACAAAGAAACCAGAGAAGTGCAAAACAACTAGCTGCTAAAAGATCAGAAAGTAGCTTTCAATATGTTTTCAAAAATGACATATGCATGCCTTGGCTTATTCAGGTTAAAAGTGTTAACATTCCAATTAGCACAATAAGAAAACAATTGCATTTCATTGACGACAGTAGGGCTTAAATGAGACTGGTAAAACCAAAGCAGAAGTCACAAAAATTTGGCAGTCCCCGCTGCCTGGATCGCTCTACTAATCACAAGATTGTCTACACCAGCTAATTAAAAATGACACTCCTAAAACGTTGTAACAAGTGAACAACAAATGCATATTTTCTACAGGAATATCCTACGAAATGTATTCTTCACATTTTAAATCACACTTGTCTGCTTCTTTATCCTGTGGTTTATAATGTGTGCTCGATACACATATAGCTCTTATCTAGTGCAGTGGCAAGAGTCTCAATGTATGCAGTTGCTGTGTCCTTGCATTTACTTTGGCTTTAAGGGGATACTAGTCAAAACAATACCTAGTATCGACTGTAACGGAAATACTGAACAATGACTTCATGTGGAAAACCGACTATTGTGAACAAAAGGGCATTCCACAGTAGATGTGGTGGAGCCACCACGACGGCTTCTCCAGGTGTTGCAGAGCACCCAGAAACCCTCTCACAGTACAGTGAAACTCCTCTACAACGAAACCTACATGGGCAAAAATACCCCCTAGTGTGAAAACATGTTCATGCATTAACACCATTCCCACTTTCCTGCCCCCCATACAACATTAAAAAAAAAAACCTGTCGCGTTATACGAAATATTTTTCTCTGCTCTTGCCTCGCGACGAGATTCACTACAACAAAGTCTAATCCAATAGCGACCTCTACAGCTTTGTTCGGAAACAGCAACAGCAACCACCACACTGGTTTACACATGCGCAGTAGTCCAGGAAGTATTTGTTATTGTTAGTTTCAGACGCAGCAAGAACGTTGCATTGCTAAAATGGCTACAAAACGGACCTTTGGATGTCAAGCAGCTAAGACAAGAGCAGCTCTGACGCTGGAAGAGAGGATAAAAGTGATCAAAATGAAAGCCATACATTTGTGTGTGTGTGTGTGTGTGTGTGTGTGTGTGTGTGTGTGTGTGTGTGTGTGTGTGTGTGTGTGTGTTTACATCTGAGATCAAATTTGCTCCAGTGAAAAACCCCCTGTTGTGAAAAATTTCTTGCTGCAAACATGATTTCGTTGGAGAGAACTTTCACTGTAGTGGGTATTTTTAGGATGTCAAGAGGGGACTTGAATTTCTTTTGGCATGAACGGGGTCTCTTCAACAAGAAAGCAATAAGAGGGTGCGCAGCTTTGAAAACACAAGGTACTTCTCTTTATTAGAATACAATGTACTCTGATTTTCTACAAGTTTACACAACCATCGCAAATAGTTAGTAAGTGCACTTACAGAATTGGACGCTGAAACTGATGATGGCCAGTGCTGCTCCACTCACCACCACTAAGAGGAGGAAGCAGTTACGAGCCAGCATAGTGTCATGTGATTGGTCTACGTCCCTGTCCGTCAGCCATGCAGCCTTCAGCCAAACACGTGAAGTCTGGGAACATACAGTTGAATGAGCAATACAAGAAATGCCACTCATATTTTCTTCATATCTTGATTATATTTTCTTCAGTTTAAATGATAATACCAGACAAAACCAACAGACAAAACAGAATGAGTCGGCATTTGCAATTGCCTTGATTTGAGTGAGTCATAAATCGAGACGCTGAATGAATAATCATGACAATTCATCGTATTTTGAAAAATAAGGGGCCGGTCCCAGTTCTGACAGGGCCATCAAAACTTAGCTCATGGTGGCCCCGATACACTCACAAAAACAATGTGGGACCCTGCGTATATTTTAGCTTGATTATACCCTTTACTTTTTACACTTTAATGACTCCACTGGATTGGGGAGGCTTGTTCCATTTTCCTCCAACCGCAGCAGTCACACATGCATAATAAAAATAGTCGTCACAAGAAAAAAAATAGAAGGTTGGAAACGATGCTGACACAGGAGAGGGAAAAAATTCCAGTAAATGTAGGCCTATACAAAAAATACCCTGCCATTAGTTGTTCTAAAGATAGCTCAGGTCTCACTAAAGCACCATGAAATGATGCCTGCTTCTGACAAACCCCCCTTCACTGACTGTGCACACAAACATGGTGCTGGAAGATGCATCACATCTTCATCCAACACGCATAGGATGTCCAACACAGAGTTATTTTACCTTAACGGTATAAACACAGGGCAGCACAGTGGTCGACTCGTAAGCCCACTGGCGTCACAGTGCAGAGGTGCAGGGTTCGATTCCGCCTGCAGCCTTCCCACATTCCAAAAACATGCATGGCAGGTTAATGGAACACTCCAAATTGTCCCTATGTGTGAGTGATTTGATTTTTGATTTGACTTTTTATTTGGTCCCCCATAGGAGAAACTTGTCTTGGAGGACAGGCCCCCCATGCCGCTACATACAATGAACAATACATACAGTATACCATACACAACAGACATTGGACAATAATACAATACAGGACAATATAGACTCTACATACATTGGACAATACATTACAGGCATCTGCACACCCCACACTGCCCTCATGTCCTCCTGCTTGACTGTCTGCTTTCCTCTAGCTGTTTGTTAATTAGGTTGATAGCCTGCGGTACGAATGAGTTTTTGTATCGGTTTAGTTTGCATAGAAGGGTCCTGTACCTCCTTCCTGAGTGTAGGAGCTCAAATTGGGAATGCAGCACGTGAGAAGGATTGTCTAGAATGTTGTTGGCCTGTTGAATAACAGACTGCACATATATATCCTGGGGAGCAGGAGGCGGGGGCTGTCTGATTAACCTTCCCAGCTGTTTTAACCAAGCTGGTTATCTGAGCTTTCGATTTTACAGTCAGGTTCCCAAACCAACTGGTTAGTGTGAGAGCGAATGGTTGTTTGTCTATGTGTGCCCTGCGATTGGCTGGCAACTAGTTCAGAGTGTCCCCCGCCTACAGCTGGCATAGGCTCCAGCACGCCCGCAACCCTCATGAGGATAAGCGGATTCGAAAATGGATGGATGGATGGAACATTGCAGAAAACCTGGGAGTTTGACATTTCCATGGAGGAAAAAACTTCGGAATACTGCTCAATTGGAAATTACTAGGCATTACGTGATCAGGATTTGGGGGGTGTTTAGCAATCAGGGGAGATTGTTAAACATATAAATAAATAAATAAATAAATAAATAACCAATCACCGATTTGATCAGAAGCTGGAGCAATGTACCTATTTAGACAACTTGTATATTTATGTTAAAGTCCACCCCCACCATTCACAGGGAATCAGAAGCAGACCCATCCATCCATCCATTTTCCGAACCGCTTTATCCTCACTAGGGTCGCGGGGGGTGCCGGAGCCTATCCCAGCTGTCTTCGGGCAGTAGGCGGGGGACACCCTGAATTGGTTGCCAGCCAATCGCAGGGCACACAGAGACGAACAACCATCCATGCTCACACTCATACCTAGGGACAATTTAGAGTGCACAATCAGCCTGCTATGCATGTTTTTGGAACGTGGGAGGAAACCGGAGCACCCGGAGAAAACCCACGCAGGCCCGGGGAGAACATGCAAACTCCACACAGGGAGGCCGGAGCTGGATTTGAACCCGGTACCTCAGCACTGTGAAGCCGACGTGCTAACCACTGGACTACCGGGCCGCCCCAGAAGCAGACCGGTTTACGAATAGCAAAAAAAGTCCATTGAAATGCATTAGAACAAAGATAACAAACCCAGAATTTTTCCAAAAATTAGCATATGTGGTGTCATTAAAAAAAATTCATAACTTTAAGTTCTTTTTGGAGAATTGACAGTCCATACCGCCTTCTCTCCACCATCCAGGAATGGGTCCATACTCCCCCCCCCCCCCTTTGCTGAACATAGAAACAACGCACATTATGCCTCCACCGATATGACTTTGACTACTGTCTGTCCCGCCCCCTGATGAGCTTGCCCTAATACTGTAGATTGAATCTTGACAGAAGCATGCAATGATTGGGCAGTCTGGTCGATGACTAATTGGAATGTGACATTTTGCCTGGTCCAAAACACAATATGATATTTATCTGGTAGTTTGTCAGCGCGACTGCCGTGAACGACACAAATGTTGTGTAGTTTGACCAGGCAATGAAAAGCCTGGTCTATATACATGTATTTTACAGCACAGTATTATAGAAGAGCAGGAGGGAAGTGTTCACAGCATTCCTTTGTTTGCAACATTCTACCATTTGCAGTGTGTTTGCCAATGTAGTTCACCCATGAAAGCTGACAATGTACGGGATTGATTCCATGCAAATTTGACAAATGTAGACAGTGAATGGTATTGGGTTGACATGTTCCAATTATTTTGCAAAAAAAGACCAGTAAGAAATAATTATCCCGTAAGGCACATGTGTCGAATTCAAAGCCTTGGGGCCAGATTAATTTTATGTGGCCAGCAAAAGAAAATCAAGCATGTCCACTTCCATGAAGCTTGCTAAAATCGGTACCGAAATTTCAAACGTTCACATGTAATAAATATTAAGAGATGTAGTGTAACATTTTGAGCAATAGTTGAAGAATCAGAATCTGAATCAGATTTTTTTTAACAAAGTATGTAAGGCACAAATGGAATTTACTCTCCCAGTTACAACTCGTCCAGAGAACAGGAAGCCTGGCGGTTCTCTGTTCAGCGCCCTGATGAACAAACTATTTTTCTTGACCTCGGAATTTTAAAACTACAGTTATAGATGTGTTTTGTTATGTATATGTAATAAAATGATGAGGTGATTCATCATGTAAATGGTTTCACAGCCATAACAGCACTTCGAGCGAATCTGTAAAATGTGGACTCAGACAAATAAGAGTTTGATACCCCTGACGTAAGGTAAGGAGAAGATCACCAGTTGGATCCACTGAAAATTTGTAATTCTCTTGTGGACTGTTAGAACGTTAGGTTTTTCGTTTTACAGTAACGTCACATTAAATATTTTAAGTATATTTTATGCAATAACATCGCAAGTCGATCTCTCCGCAGGTATGTAGTTTATGTGCAGGACTGTGGGTGCAGTACTGCATCACTGACGTGTCTAGTTAAAGGTTAGCTTGTTAACCAACGAAATGCTAGCTAGCAAAAAAACAAAAACGTTACGCTAATTAATGAAAACCCAATGTAATCCCCACGGTTACCTTTGTGTACGGCACATAAAACAAAGGAACGATTGCTGTGTTTCTTTTTAACTGTGAGCGTGGAAGCCGGCCGGCCACACATTCAGTACTCCAGATAAGTTGCAGATGACAATCGTTTTAAAATGCCACATAAACAATAAGACCAGTGAAGAAAACGCGCCCGATTGCAACGCTTGCGCATCACTCTTTAAAATGAAGGCATTCGCTTTTTACCTGCAGAAACTGGGCTACTTCCACGCGCGGAAACTGTGAACTGCTCTACTGTACTTTGTACTGTCTCGGTTTCTCCGACGACGACGATGATCAGCGTGAAGTCGCTGTTGAAACGTTAAACTCACGCTACACTTCCGACTCATGCTTTCAAACGTAGTAGTAGTAGCGCTGCATGAACAGATTATGTAAGGTGTATTATTATTATTACTGTATTATTATTATTATTATTGAGGTTGTTGATCAATTTTCTGCACGCTTTTTAGGCGTCGTTGTAGTAGACCAAACAACAATACTGTAGTAAACACAATACGTATAACTGCGAATGACTGCTCTGCTGTGCTAACCTTCAATAATTTGAAATCGATCTGGATTCAAGATTAGATTTTTTAAAATTAACATTAAACATTGTTCTCGCTACAATTAATTCAAGTAGGCTGTACAGACGACAAAATGCAATTATCCATCAAAATTATAACGCAGGATATTTATTTCACAATTGGGAAAGATAATTGTGTAAACACAAATGCAACATACTCCTACTTATAAATGGTAGACAATTAAGCGTCTTTTAATGTGTGTTTAATATTATATTTCAGACAGAAGGATTAAATTACACTACGGATTTTTTTTTGCCTTGAAAATCTCAGAGGTCCTTATCATATGTTCTGTTTTTGAAACAAAACAAAGATTTCCCTGGACTGTATTTAACTGTTGGGTCTGAGAAAATATAAGTCGTTCCACGACGGAACAAATAGTCACAGAAACCGACCCACTATGGAACAAATAAAATGTTTTTATTTTGTAAAGTTTATATCCGGTGGTTTTTCGGATTGTCTGGAGATTGAGCTGGGCTAACCAGGATATGGCTATTTGTGAGAGCGGTGAACGCACTCAGTAAACGTCAACCCTACTCTACCATCTAGTGGAACATTGCAAGCAGTGCACGAGAACCCCCTCACAGCGTCAAGTGTAAATAAGATCCTTTATTTGTCCCACACTGGGGACATTTACAGTCTACAGCAGCAAAATTGGGGGGAAGAAAGAAGAAGAAGAAAAATAGCATACAACAAATATCCTGTTACCTTAATTGCAAAATTGCCCAAGTATTTTTTTCAGAAGGGTCCAATTGGTTTAATTTAAGCTTTGTCATCATTATGACCTTGATCAGTTTGAACGACTAGACACACACACACAAAAAAATGTAAGCATATTAGTGTTTGTGTGTGTGTGCGCGTGTGTGTTTTCTCTCTCTCTCTCTCTCTCTCTCTCTCTCTCTCTCTCTCTCTCTCTCTCTCTCTCTCGATGGATGGATGGATGGATGGATGAATCATGCTACGTTGTTGGCTCCGAAATAATTTTTATCTGACGCAATTCTTTGCAACCCTTTAAATTCCAGAAAAGGACACCAACATTTAAAAAAAACAAACAAACCGAATTCCGTTTTAGTGTGCCAAAATGGCAGATGTTACAAAACACTGATGTGATTTCAGCTCTCATTCCACAATAAAATATAATGTTGTGGAGTTTAAAAAGATGTCTGGATTTGAAATCCATATGGTGTCAGTTATGCTTTTAGGATTTGCATGAACATGAAAACGAATGAGACACTGTGGCCAATTTCAACAGGTATTTTAATGTCAGGAATTTTCTGCTGTCATGGATGAACAAAACTGGGTCTGAGTTTTGGATGACAAACCTGACACAAAGTTAAGAGTCTCATCCTCTGCAGACAACGGTATGTGAACTGTGTTTCAGACGACCACATGGCATCTGCTAATCAATGTCACCCTTCCAGCAGCATGCCTGTCTTCTGTTGCATCAGCAAAGTAAGACTGCAGTTTTCTTTTCCTTTTTTTCACTCCCATATAGCTTTTGCTAGTGTGACCAAGAAACCTTTCAAAGACAACCTTGTGTTTGTGCTATTGCAAAACTGGCTTTTTCACAATGTACTCTTTTGGTTCGCTACCACCGCTGGCATCCCCTTGCCTTGGCTGCATCAATAAACATTTTATGGTTAATAAGGCACTAAAGGAATACATTATGCATTGTACTTGTTTTATATGAATTCACTCAGTAGTATAAAAGTACTGGTCAATTAGTTCGTAGTAGTAGTAGTAGATGTAAAATCATGCTGATATGTAGCGGCCTCTTGTTTTACAGTATTTGCTGGCTAAAATAATAAAGCAATAGTACAGTATCTGTAGTTGGGCTTCCATGCCTCACACGCACTGGCCCCATACGAGGACAAAATCAATGACAGAGGCTCTAGAAAATAATTTCAATTTGTAGCACTGAAGTGGTGGTGCCCAATTTTTTTTTCCCTGATTCCCAATCTCTGGCGGTTCCGCTGTTCACAAACACAACTTTCTAAATCAGCCTTGAAGTCATTTTGGGTTTCTCTCGATGGGGCCCATAGTGGGTTGTGTTTTAGCTCCTCCATCCCTCCCCCTAAAAAAATAAATAAAAAAAAACCCAACACTTGTCTCTCCCTTTAAGTATCACTGTGTGAATGTAATTATTCATTCATTCATTTTCCGATCTGCTTATCTTCACAAGGGTGGCAGGGGGTGCTGGAGCCTATCTCAGCTGTCATCGGGCGGGGGGGGCGGGGGACACACTGAACCGGTTGCCAGCCAATCTCAGAGAGCCGAACAACCATCCGCACTCACACCTGGCGGCAATTTAGAGTGTTCCATTGACCTATCATGCATGATTCTTGGAATGTGGGAGGAAACTGGAGTACCCGGAGAAAACCCACACACGCAACATGCAAACTCCACACAGGGAGGCCGGAACTGGAATTGAACCCGGTGCCTCTGCATTGTGAGGTTGACGTGCTAACCACTGGACCACCGGGCCCCTGTATGTAATTATGGATGATTAAATCACCGGTAGGCATGAGACAGGAAGCTAGAGACCTTTGGGAGGTCATTGTGTACAGATGACTCGTTTCACGCAGTAATTTCTGAAGGAAGGGCAGTCATATGCTCTGATCTGTGAATGTGCAACCATTTAGCCCTTTTTGAGGGAATAGAAGTCATGGGATAGGCTGAGAAAGGAAGGCTGCTTAGGAAAAGCATGCAATTGCACATGAGTGGTTGAGTACACCTCTGCTGGCATGTGACTGAATTCTTTCACTCAAAGAATATCAGTTTGTGACTTCACCTGCAAAACCTTTCTCAGACCTGGCCTCTAAAATGATAATAATAAGTAAAATAGCACTGAATAGAGTGCAGACCGAAATATGTTTGTCTAACTTGTAAGATGTAATGTGTTACATGCAAGGCCATGCTATGGGTGCAGCTCCTTCCACTGGATCAGGCCTAAATTCTTAAATTAGCGCCATTTTTATTTGGATCAGGACTAATGCGTCCTGGACACTTACACGCATGAGGCAGACCTGTAAAATGTTTTCTGTGAATACATCCATCCATTATCGAAAATGCTTTATCCTCACTAGTTTTATGGGTATGCTGGAGCTGTCCTCTGGCAGCAGGCGGGGTACACCCTGAACTGATTGCCAGTCAATCGCAGATAAGCAGCCATTCACACTCACAATGACACCTCGAGACAATAGAGCGTCCAATTATCCTACCGTGCATGTTTTGGGGTTTTAGGAGGTAACAGGAGTGCCCACGCAGGCACGGGGAGAATATGCAAACTCTACGCAGGAAGGCAGGAGGCTGGGAATCTAACTCTGCACCTCTGCACTGTAAGGTGGACATGCTAACCTGTCGACCACTGTGCCGCAAAGTTTCATTAAAATCTGTTTGGTTAAAATTATATATATATATATATATAGATATATATATTTCTTTCTTTTTTCTTTTCGCATTTAATCTTGGGCGGCACGGTAGTCAACTGATGAGCACTTCCACCTCACAGTGCAGAGGTGCAGGTTCAATCCAGGCTATCTGTGTGGACTTGGCATGTCCTCCTGTGCATGTGTGGATTTTTCTGGGTATTCTGGTCCCCTCCCCTCCCAAAAAACTTGCATGACACTATGAAAATTGTGTGATTGTGAGCGTGAAAGGTTTGTCTCTCTGTGTGCCCTGCGATTGGCTGGCAGCTAGTTCAGGGTGTACCCTCCCTACTGCCCGAAGATGGCTGGGATAGGCTCTAGCATGCCCACAACCCCCGTGAGGAGCTGAAAATTGATGTATGGATGGATTTAGTATACACACACCATGTTTGCGTTTTTGTCTTTTGAAGGTAAATTATTTCTGGTCACAGGTCCTTTCCGCACTTGGATCCGCCTGAAGCCTCCAAACCCACGAAAACTTCAGTGTATGAGAAAAACTAAAATAAATGATATTATTGTCAACAATAATTCATGCTATGTCAGTCAACTAAGCTATGTTTATACTGTGTTTTACACATTTAAATTGCACCGCTTGATATTGTTTTTGTCCGGTAAAAGTGCAATAACACATAACTGTTTTTTTTTTTTTACTTGTACCATGTCTGGCTGTTTTTTGCGTCTTTGGGAAGCGGCAGGGATAGGTGGGGGTGCCAGTGTTCAGTGTGATTGTCCTGTCTGCCCAGAGACTTTCATGCCAGAGCTGTTTATAACATTCATAAAAGTAAAATTCAATACTTGTGTTATGATAATATTTTGTGTTTGTTAAGAGAGAAACTTCACACATGTGCTAGCTGCACAACTACTGCATGCTAATATTTA
>CM031703.1:16524951-16617026 GCA_018466805.1 Hippocampus abdominalis | reverse complement strand
GTTCTGATTGGCTGTTAAAGTAAGAGAAGCAGAAGTGGTTTTAGTTCGGTAGTTGTCTTCTCGAACGTGCTGCGGTTGCAGACGTCTTTTTGTTGTCCTTTAATAAAGCTGCATTTAAAGCAGGGGTCTCAAACTCGCGGCCCGCGGGCCAACTGCGGCCCCCGGGACGATAATTTGCGGCCCCCGTTTTAATATTAAAGATTAATGTTCGTGCGGCCCGCAAGATTGATATGAATGACACTTGTGTGTTCGGAGCTGAATGAACCAATCACGGTGAGGTATACGGCTCTGGAGGGAGGGACATCGGCGGGGCTGTCCAGTTGCTCGCTCACTCACTCATTCATTCCTCCAATCAGCTGGGCGGGGGAGAAGCCGTGAAGCCGATCACTCCGCTCGGCGCGCCACAGCCTCCGCTGCTCTCAGCATAGAACTGAATGAGGCGCTATGATCCGTGATACAGCCTGTGTCTGTAGCCATCTCCGCGAGTGAAACTGAAACTTAACAGTAAGGCGTTAACTTGACACTTGAGAAAGTCGGAGAACTGCCGTAATCCAATACGATCGGAGAGCGAAAGTGCGCATGCGCCACAGACTCCGCGCGACTGAAAGTTAAAGTTCAACCCGAGAGCTATGTGAGAAGCACTGCCAGGTCTCTAGCAGCAAGAAGTAGGCAAGAGAAGCCGTGTTCAGAATATTTCAGTTCAATGTTCCATGCAAGTTCAGAAAGTTAAAGGTTAAAGAGCTGTTAATACCAGACATTTGAAACGGAATAAAAATAATTAGTTTTCTTACTTAGCCAGCCAGTTTATATCTACGTATGCTCATCATTATATTTATTACTGATGATTTATTTTTTATCATCTTAAGTTAATATTTAATTCATTATTTTTTGTTAAAACATAACGATATTTGATAACGTTGATGTTTTTATCAGCGCTTTCTTGTGGAAATCCTGATGCGGCCCAGTCTCACCAGACTCTGCCTCTAGCGGCCCCCAGGTAAATTGAGTTTGAGACCCCTGCATTTAAGGATTCCCTCTCTCCTTTTGCCGTTCTTAAAGTAGTGCTATCCACTGAAGGACAACGAACCCCTCAACTTACAGTTGTATAGTTGAATTGTCAACAATAAAACTCTAAGCTTTTGTTAAATTGTTAATTATTATCATTTTATATTTGAGCATTATATTCTTTTATGTTACAGTTACATTAATTATAGTCTGTTTAATACTTTCTGAAATCATTTTAAATTATATTATTTTATGGCGGCCTGGTAGTCCAGTGGTTAGCACGTCGACTTCACAGTGCAGAAGTCGATTCCAGCTCCGGCCTCCCTGTGAGGAGTTTGCATGTTCTTCCCGGGCCTGCGTGGGTTTTCTCCGGGTACTCCGGTTTCCTCCCACGTTCCAAAAACATGCATGGCAGGCTGATTGAACACACTAAATTGTCCCTAGGTGTGAGTGTGAGCGCTCATGGTTGTTAGTCTCTGTGTGCCCTGCGATTGGCTGGCAACCGGTTCAGGGTGTCCCCCGCCTACTGCCCGAAGACAGCTGGGATAGGCTCCAGCACCCCCCGCGACCCTAGTGAGGATAAAGCGGTTCGGAAGATGAATGAATATTCTTTTATGTTACAGTTACCTAAATTATATTCTATTTAATACTTTCTGAAATATTCTTATGTTGCTTACATCTGATTGGCGAAGAAAAGAAGGAAGGGTGGTCGTTCGAGAGTTACGAGGCAGACGTTAAAAAAAATAAAAAGAGCTGCGTTCAAACCAAGTCCATCTCCCCTTTTTGCCCATTCCGAACGTAGAGCAATCCATCCGAAACCCACGAACCCCTCAACTTACAAAACCATTATTTTGGAGTGTCAGACGAATCTATAAATTAAAAGTAGTTTTCCTTGGTTCAAAACACGAAAAGCTTCTTAAGTCATTTCAGGGAGTCATGGAAGTGCAGCCATACTACACATTCGTAGTCTTCAATCCAACATGAAATGGGAAGGTGATTTGTATGTTTTCTGTCTTGCGGTTGTCTTGTCCAGGGAAACCAGGACAATGAAACTCTTTGTACAACGATGAGATTTATTTCGGTTACAATTGATGGTGAAACACCATTTACAGATCTGGGATGGAGCGACTTCCCTCTTATACCATTTTATTTCTCTTTTAAAGGGTCAAAGTCTGACGCACAATCTTGCACAGCAACGAACTTGCATAGCAACCCTTACAGAGCAGCAGGATGTGTGATACAATTTAACAAACAAATTGTAAGTTGGAAGTTAACATTGTTAAATGTCAAATTTCCATGACACTGTGTAGTTATGCGGACCATTATGTGCCAATTTTTTTTTCGGTGTGTGAGGGTAGTGACTACTTCAGCTGTAACACTTAATCCAGGGGAGTTCTATCATTTTTGACCAATTTAAAAACGTGACTTAGCATTTCCACCTCACAGTGCAGAGGTGCAGGGTTCGATTCCGGCTCCGGCCTTCCTGTGTGGAGTTTGCATGGTCTCCCCGTGCCTGCGTGAGTTTTTTCCAGGTACTCTGGTTTGAGAGAGATGAGAGGCTAAACTAGCCTTTTTTGTTGCAATTAGGAGTAGTGTAGAAATGCATTCTGGGCCAAACGGTGCAGGAGTGATTGGAATGTCTGCCTCACAGTTCTGAGGTTGAGGGGGTTTGCAATTTAGCACAACCTCTTCCCATGTGGTTGTTTTCATGTTTTCCCTGGGCTTCCAGTTTTGGATGGATGGATAAAATGTCATGCATGTACATTATTCTGAGGTGCTATTTTTAGACATTTGGCTCTTCTCATGCAATTATTATACCGTACTTTAAAAAAATGTAGTTCTACACCACTGCAATGACAAGCACAAAGTGTATTATCTTTGCTAAGACATTTTTAAAAAATGTATCCTCTCCAAAGGCATCGACTTCGCCTTTCAGATAGAAATAAGAAAAATATGATTGGAATTCTGTTTACTGTGCTCAGATAGTTAACCTAGCATCAAGTTATTTAATGCAGCGAGGCTTTAAAATGCTCTCTATGTTTAGACCATGTCATTGCTTTCTGAAATATGCAATCCAATGAATAAATAATGCCGTTTTTTCAACATTAAATGTGTGCGTAGGCTTTTATTGGCATGTGTGTGAGAGTGCCAGCGCTTCCCACCCCCACCCAGAAGGATTAATAAAACATTACGTTTCTCAACTTTCCTGAGTAGCCCTATGAGCAAAACTACATTTCTCTCGGTTTCATCGCTACAAGTTAAGAATTGTTCTGGATGGAACTAGGAAGATGGTGGTTTTGAAACTTGTTTAAATTGGTAAAAAAAAAAAAGATAAATATGGTGACTGATATTTTGTGCACAGACGAGGGGCTATTACAAACGGGAAGTGTATACATTTTAACGAATGTATGAATTTCTGTATACACACTGTATATACATGCAAATACATTAATGTGTTTTTCTTTAGGTGTTTATAGTTTGGGGGGGGGGCACAACGTAAAAGCAGTTTAATGTGTAAAGCCATTGCACTTGTGTGTTCCAAGCAACATACGATGATTGAGCAATTTATTGTGCCGTGTAATGTGTTCGCAATAGTTGCACTTTTTTTCTTGCAAACGAACATACAGCAACGTCGTCTCCGAATTAGTTACATTTGACCTTTGTCTATAATAACCTGCCACAGAGCACGAAGGACCCCCTGAGTCACCGGATGATGCTTTACATGAGTTGTTTTGCTGCTGCAGAACGCAGTACATATTTTTAGTGCTTTGCAGAGATTTATGAGTACGAGTGAAACAGCGGTATCCATATATTTATTACACTTCACTGATCTCCGGGGAGAAATTCGAGTAGGATTCTTTTTCCACTGTGAGGAGATATAAGAGTCAGTGCTTTGTTTTGTGGCTCTAGGGCACTGATCCTAGAAATCTATATTTTTTGTTGTATATTGTTTTTGATGATGGTTTATTGGCAAATTTTATTTTACCCGAATACACTCTCCCTCGACAATTTATCGGAAGTCTATGAAGTCTATGCCTTTATTATTGCAGGTGGGCAGTTTGATTGCAAAAGGTGAATATGAGACAGGAGATCGACATTTAAACTTTTCAGCTATAGATACAAGGTACAGCTTACACAGACGAGCGTAGAAACATTTGGGGGCTGAGTTTTATGGATGGACGACAGCAGCAAAATGAACTCAGAAGGCTACAGAAACATTTTCTTTGACTAATTAAATCGAAAGTCTGGTCAGAAAATGTCTGAGCACGGTATTCTGATTAATGTTTTCTTTGTGGAGTATGAATTACTCAGCAAAATCCACCCGTTTTAAACCATCTCAGGGGGTGGCCATTTTGCCACTTACTGTCGACCATGATCACAGTTGCTCAGGGCTTAGGTAGCAAACAAACATGACTCAGCTTCCGACTGTCACATGACTAGACTCAGAAAACACGTGAATCTGCCATATCTTTCTGTGTATTATGTTCCTCTCATGTTTGCATGTATTTCGGACTCGAAATAGCCCTTAGCTGTGAATGGTTGTCCGTTTGCAAACTGAGCGATAAATATGAAACTGACAATGGCCAAAAACAAATTTTTGGCAACTATTCACCACACACCAAGAGCCGTATTTTGATGCCTAGCACAAGTCTTGCGCAAAGTACAGTCTTACTATGAGCATGGGAAGAGTTTTCTTTCTTTTGGTATTTTCATAGACTTGCAGCTTCAAAGGGGTGTTTGCGCCATTGTGGGAGTGAGCACCCCTTCCTAGTTTCTTTCCTGGTCAATTCATATAGTTCCCTTCATTTCCTTTAAATTCAATACAGGAGAGGTGCGCAGTCTACAAGGTGGGAGCATAAACAGACTTGCAGGAGTCTGTGCAAGAGATTGGCATGCGCAAAGTCAAAGAAACTGCCAGAAGATCTCCACTTGAGTATGATGTGTAGTGTTTGTCAGCCATTTTGGAATTTTGTCTCAGTTTTAGTCCAGTATCAATCATGTTTATGAGTTTTTCGCATTTAGCCAACTTCATTCCGTTCTCATTTTGTCACGTTTTAGTCGAGCGTTTTAGTCTGGGTGTATGGCAGGGCTTTTACCCTGCCTTCTGCGGAAAGCTGGGAAATTAAATCAACTTGAGTTTGCTCGACATGTCAAAGTCACATAACCTTCTGTTCTTATTGCTCAAATTGTTCCTCCTCTCAACCTGTTTTTCTTAACCCTTATCTCCCTTCTCAAGCGCCTTCCTCCTCTCCTCATTAATCCCTTAATAGAGAGCTCATTCTTTTCCAGAGATCCCCAGTCACCATTTCTATGTGTTCCATCTTTCTTCCCGTATCTCTTTTTGCAGCCGCTCCGCTCCGATGTCTCGGCCTTTTCTGGTCGTCGCCACATGGCCTAATCACTCCATTGTCAATGCATCCACATCTCTCTATCAGCACCTCTCCAACCCTACCTTCTTGTAAGTGTGTGTGACAAAGTGCAGTGACTCAGGATACTCTCACTGACAGGTGGCCCAGGAGGGGGAGAGACTCAAAAACATTATCCACCTGGTGTTTGCCCCCTAGCTTTCCAGAGGAAGTGCATCAAGTGCTATCTACATCATGCAGAGGTCGAAAAAGCCATTAGTCAATTTACCCATGTGACGACAAGTCTCTTTTTGACGACAAGTCACATGGGTAAGTTGTAACATTGCAATTATCTTCTCCAACAAAAAGTGGAATATTAGTTATTCCTTTTCTGGGTGACTTCAATGTTCATATTCAAGTAAAAAGAGAACAACAGCAACAGCAAACAAAAAAATTGCATGAACAGTTGCAAAATATGGTGTAACAAGACAACTTTTCTCTTAATCTATTTCATTACTTATAAACAATTCATGCCTTGATAATTCTACTCCTCATATGAGACTTTGTGCAAGAAGCTGGAGTGTGCCTCTGGGAATGTATGTCCATTCATCCATGAAAAAGTATATTTGTGATGTCAGATTTCACTGATGTTGGCCCCAAGAGAGGGTGTCCTGGCTCACCATCTCTGTTGTCTTTAATTGCAAAAGTGTTTGATTTAGAATTGATGCAGTAATGTTTTGAAATAAATTAAATTGTGTGAATGTGAACGTGAATGATTGTTTGTCTGTAGGCGCTGTGAAGTACTGATGAGCAGTTCAGGATGTGCCCATCCTCTTGCCCAAAGTCACCTGGGAGAGACTCCAGCAGACCTGTGACCGGTGTGTGAATAAGAGGTATGGAAGGAAGGGTGGGCGGATGGACTTGGAGAATATCATGTTTAGAGGAGCAAAGCAAGATCGATGCAATGTGACACCAATGGGCTCACAGTGATGTGTTGAATTAACTTAAATTTGGATTTACAGTCAAACCTCGGTTTTCGTCCATAATCCGTTCCAGAAGGCTGTTCCAAAACCGAAAATGTTCGAAAACCGAAACCACGCTCTTTTGAAGATAAAAATGTTTATTGAACACGTCTGCTCACAATGGAAAGCAACACGAGGAACACTTCCTCGTCTACCCGAGGAAGCGTCACTTTCTTGTGTAAGGAAGGTGAGAGGAGTCAAATGGTGCATTCAAGTGCGCTCAGTTTGTTCGAGAACCGAAATTTGTTCATCATCCGAGGCATAAAAAAATCAAAATTTTGGTTGAAAACCGAATTGGTCGAGAACCGAGACGTTCGAAAACCGAGGTTTGACTGTTTTCAAATATAAAAACGCAAATGACTCCACATATTGTGTGTGTGTGTGTATATATATATATATATATGCATGATGTTTTTAACGTGTTCAGTTTCAAATATAATATGGACCTGCACTCAAAACCTAATGCAATATTTGCTTGGAGTTGTTCTGGGTAATATAAATTGGATCTTCAAAATAGAACATTGATATGATTCACTTATTGCGGCTTGCTGGGTATTTACGGCAACATCATGTCACATGAAATTGTTCATGCTGACGTTGACAAGTGCATTTCCATCCTTTTAAAAGGGGAAGTCACGTGGTCTAGAATAAAATATGTAGGTTTATATTCGGGTGTTCTTTTTTTTACACACCATTATGTATTGTATGATACACTGGGGTGGCTTTCTTTTGAACATCGACGACGTTTTCACTGGATTTTGTTTCTTTCTAAATGCATTCATTTTGAGTTCCGTTACTGTTTGGAACAATACTTTGTTCCACAGTTATCCAATTAAACATTCCAAATTTTAGACCTGTTTTTCTTTATACTGTAGTCCCCTTTGTGGCAGAAAAGCCTTCAAGTCATTGGCCACCTCTAACTGGAGTACCTGCTCAAATTCTTAATGGTGCAGGTGAGGCGCTGCCTACCCTGCCTCGTCTGACCTCACGTACCAACACCATATGTAAAAAAAAAAAGTGCATCTTGACAGTCCATAGTTTTGATAAAGCAGCCAAGGACATTCGAAATGAAAAGCGCAGTGAACAACAAATTAAGACAGCAATAAACAAAACATGAACCTTGTTGTCAATCCTCAAAGTGTCCCTCAGATCGTTTCACCGAGTCCGTGAACCTGAAGAGGTGGACGCTGTATTGACTGCCAGCTGAATCAACACTAATGCATGCTCAGAATAAACCACTGCTGATTGATGCAGCTCCAGTCCATGAAATTCAAAGCAGGTTGTTTTATTGAAGCTGTTGCGATATCTTGAAAAGGCCACACTCTCTGGGATGTTCACTACACACACAGCCAAATGAGCTCAGCATCTGTGGAAAGATTTCCTGCCATTGGCAGCCCCTCATTGAGCTGATTTAAGCTAGTGAAGGTGGCGCTCTATGAAAGTGCATTGAAATCAAGATGCCACATTTCTCAGAAGGTGGTAAAGCCAATCTGATAGGATAGAAGCAGTAGGTCCAATATCAGATTTTTGGACATAAAGAATTCACTGAGAGATTTCAGGTTGTGGCACATCACGGAATCCACAGTGACACAGCAAAGGGATGGGAGGCCAAGCTAAAAAGCAAGGCCTCTTTGTTTCTGAAAGGATTGCACCGTCTTGAGCGGCGATGTACACGGTTTACTTCTGTGAGAAAATCCCATTTATGCTTGCATGCTCATGATGCACGCCCCAGACAAAATGTTCATCTTCCAGTTGCTACGCAGATTATAAAGTGGCTCATCTGGATCACCGCAGTCAGAGGATAAAGACTCATCACCAGGAGTCGGGTCAGGATAACTCTCTTCATTTCAAAATATGACTCTTCCACACTAATTTGCATCCAGCAACATTATTCAAAACACAGATTGCCACTTTGAAATGGAGGCGTTATTTTGGTGGACTACCGTACGCACGCTTGGTATAAAAACTGTTGCAGTTTCATGTTTGGGAATTTAGCAGTCTATGTCGCGCCTTGCTGGGTGTTCGGGTAGATCAAGAGCATTTTTCATTTCACGCCCCCAGCGCACCTGACAATTTGGTGCCAGAGAGTAGACTAGAATTAGTGCCAGCTCAAAGTAGGTCTAAGTTTTGGTGCAGGTTGTGTAGTGTGATTTTGTTGGATTTGATCGAGATGCAGGCATACAGATTTTGAGCCCAGCGGGCGTGTGTGCTGGATGTCATTGTATTTCATTCATAAATATGACAACAGCGAGGGACAGTCCCCATGAATCATTGTAGAAATCGATTAATTGAACATATAATTATTAATATTATTAATATTATTCATTCATTCATTCATTTTCCAAACCGCATTATCCTCCCTAGGGTCACGGGGGGTGCTGGAGCCTATCCCAGCTGTCTTCGGGCAGTAGGCGGGGGACACCCTGAATCGGTTGCCAGCCAATCGCAGGGCACACAGAGACAAACAACCATCCACGCCCACACTCACACCTAGGGACAATTTAGAGTGTTCACTCAGCATGTTTTTGGAATGTGGGAGGAAACCGGAGTACCGGAGAAAACCCACGCTGGCCTGCGGAGAACATGCAAACTCCACAAAGGGAGGCCGCAGCTGGAATTGCACTCTGCACTGTAAAGTCTACGTGCTAACCAAAGGACTACCAGGCCGCCTATTATTAATATTATTATCATTCAAATATTTTGAAACCACCCCAGGGTGGGTTGTTGGTGCAGGCATGTGTGTGCTGATGTCATCATATTTTACTCATAAATGTGACAACAGTGTGGGACAGTTCCTCTGAGTCATTGTAGAAATCAATTCATTGAAAACATTATTTATGATACCACCCTCACCGTGGCACAATTATGTGCGGGTGGTTCATTGGGCATGTCAGTCATGGATGCATGATCGTGATGACGGCCGTCTCCAAGTGCCCACTCAGCGGCCAACTTTACATCATCCATGAGTGGTGATCTTCGAGTTCCTTTTAAATGTACTTTTCGTGCCAAATCTCCTGCATCGACATGCCATGTCGGCCTCTATTTACACTGAATTGAAAGGAAATGAGGGGAGCCACTTCCACTTAATGGCACACAGGTTGGTTCCTTACAACAGCGCCAACGCTCCCTTCTACCTGCGCCGGTCCAGCTAAATACCAAAAGAAAGAAAACTACACTCATGCACACAGTTAGACGATGCTGTGCACGTGACTTGCACTGGGCATGAAAATAAGGTCCCGAGTGTCCATAGCACCTCCAAGAGAATCAGCTAGATCTCCTGCTGTCACCAGAGTGAGAAATGTTCCACAATCACTCGATTGCTCTATATCCAGCGCTACAGTCCAGATGTACACAAGAGGATATCAATCAGGAGAGACACTTCCTTGAGTGGACACAGCAATGTATCAAAAAGGCAGAGCTCGTACTGACAATGCCAGCGGCCGAACCTGAAGTTCGTTGGGCTGCGTGCATCAATGAGAAAAAACACACACACACACACACACTCAGATGTACGAAAAGAGAGAAATTATATTCCAACCGCAGTAATGAACGCGATAAACACACATCTGCCTCAGACGGTTTATTGTTATCCCTCCTCTGAGTCTGGCTTCAAGTGGCGTTCCGCCAACACAATGACATGAAGACAGCCCCACTTATCCTGAACTAGTGAGAGAGGAGAACATCGCCATTCCAGATAAAGAACATTTATTCCGTTCAAACTGGTTTGTTTGAACAATTTAAGAAGCACTATGCGTCTGTGCTCCACAGATATCTGCAATTTGAAAGCCATTAGACTTCGCACCAAATCAGACCAATTAAAGACTGTGACTGTTCATTACTTAGGCTATTTGCCCGAATGTTCAAAATAATTAAATAAATTAAGTACACACTATTCAAAGCTTTACAAAAAATACTACTAACCTATGTCAAGTTGGTGGAATTATTTTATCATTTTATTTTATTAACTGTTTTGTAAAATGCTTTGTTGCAGCTGCAGCTGTTGTGAAAGCGCTACATAAATCAGGATGTATTGTATTGTAGTTTTTTGGGGATACGTAACTTAAAAACATAAATTGAGTTTAACTTAATAATATTAAGTCATTTAATGATAAGGGAGGCCCCGGTGGTCTAGTGGTTAGCGCATCAACCTCACAATTCCAGCTGCGGCCTCCCTGTGTGGAATTTGCATGTTCTCCCCGAGCCCATGTGGGTTTTCTCCGGGTACTCTGGTTTCCTCCCACATTCCAAAAAAAACATGCATGGCAGGCTGATTGAACACTCTCAATTGTCCCTACTTGTGAGTGTGAGAACGGATGGTTGTTCGTCTCTGTGTGCCCTGCGATTGGCTGGCAACCGGTTCAGGGTGTCCCCCGCCTACTGCCCGAAGGGGGCTGGGATAGGCTCCAGCACCGCCCGCGACCCTTGTGAGAATAAGCGGATCGGAAAATGGATGAATGGATGGATTTAATGAGAAAGCCTTGTTTCTATTGTTTCAAAATGGGTAATATTTACAAATATTTACTCTGTCTGCAGCCATAAAACTGTTCTCAATTTCCTGACTTGACGTATGGTTTCTTGTTTTTTTTTTTTCGAAATTAATTTCTCATTCACCCACCAAACTCATTCACCCTCGGAGACAGAAGGTGGTGCTGATGCATGTATCGGCTAACGGCTACTGAAGAAAAAAAAAAAAACAGAAGGAGAAAACTGAACACGGTCTCACCGTAGTGGGCGTTGAAGCAACCGGAGACCTGCCGACATTTATTACCTACACGGCTGCTGTCAGCGCCCCTGGACTTGATGCAAGTTTGAATGCGTGAGACTTGGTTGAAGCAATAAATAGTCATTTGCCCAAGAAAACTGTTTTGATTGGAATGTTTCATGGTTTTGATTTCCGTTTTGTTGTTGCAGTTTCCTGCGCGAGTGACGGGCAATTACGCCGCTGTCATGCATTGCAGTCAAAGGACTTGAGAAGGACTTGCTTGGACTCCGGCAGTCTGATGTCAGATTATTCAACCTTGCTCACTATCCTAGTGCCAAGTATTCGACTCTGTATTCTCGGTCATGTCCTCTTGTTTTCTTGCTTTATTTTCAACTATAGGTCTTGATTATATTTTGTTATTCATGCTCATTTATAGTTTTGCATAATTTGACTTCTTTGTCCCTTTGTTGCAGGTGATTTTCCGTTCGCTATTCTCCTTGCCGTTTGCAAGCACTTTGTGTTTATTTCGTTTGGTACTGGTGCTTTGTTGCCAGCGGCTTTTCCAGTTCATTGTGGTATAAAATTGTTCTGAAATTAATCTCTTCTCACTTTTCCTCGTCGAAGTTTGTGGGATCCCATTCTTACTGGTTCACACCGGAACCTGACACGTGTTTGAGTAAACTCGACATTTTTGAATACTGCCAACAGAGAGCAATTCCAACACAAATAAACTCGGAGTTTGGTGAACATAAAATGGTGTGTTTGTGTACATATTTTTCAGGGTTCTGTTCACTGAACGGATTCAGTGAAAGGAATTGAAAACTAACATTTACAAGTTAGTAACTTGCTAAAATAATTTGGTGAGCCCAATGAATCCTGACATTTAATCATAAATGAAATGCAAAGAAAATTCTATTTTAGATAGTTGCCACATTGCGGAACTTTGATTTGACAAACAAGATGAAGGCTACATTATAACAATGAAGAACAATATGTCTGAGTGGAACCATGTATATCAGCAAGTATGAAGTGACCTGAGAACAACTTTTTTTTTTCTCAGGAGAGGCTGCCTGTTGAATATATTAAGAAAAAAAACTGTCCCTGGGGCACCTAATGAGAGAAACTGCGCGATTTAGTTGTCATGGAGGTGGGATCTGAAACAGTATAACGCTGTGCCAATGATGCCGACAACGACAACAACAATTTTTTCCAGAGCCTCTAAAGGAACCAATGCATGCTTAACATCTCACGGTCATGGGGGTAATTAAAAATATTGATCATGTTAGGATGAGGCGTAAACACTTCGACTGCATTTTTGTGACATAGAGTCACCAGATTTCCAAGAGTGGATCAGCGTTGCCCTACTTTTAAGGCGCTCGTTAATTGTCATCTAATGGTTGAGTATTCTATTCTTATGCTTGTTGGGGTTGTGTGCATTCATTCAACCCCCTCCCTCTCCCCACACACACATTGTCATTCAAAAAATGTCAAGGGTCATCAAGAATAACATCTTGAATATACTGTATAGCCTATTTTAAAAAAAAATATTTATTTGCCCTTAAAAAATGTAAGTATTCTATTCTGTCAATTGTAAAATCTTATTAACTTTGCTCTATTGTGAAGGCAAGAAAGGTTGCCTCACTCCTGTCGCATTCCTCTCTTCTTTATTATTATAGTATTACAAAACAGACATAACATGTTAGCTTTGGTGGAGGCCACTTGTGTCAAAGGGAAACGATAACTTTCTATTTATGTTTGCAGTTCACCAAAATATTCAAGCAATATTCAAGCAAAATATTCAGCTGTATTTAAAATGTCTCCTTGCATGGGGTCAGGTTCAGAACCGAAGCGAATCATTTTTTGGGATTCCAGAAATGTCGGCTCTGACAAAGTGCGATAACAAAATATTTATTAACAGAGAAGCGCACCGACAAAGTACAAACAGAAATCGCTGGCCACAAGGAGCCAGGAGAAACAACGCATAAACAAAAGCGCTTGCAAAAGGAAAGATACCAGTGAACACCAAGAATAAGCAAACAAAATGCCAAGAAGCCAATAACGCGAAGCCAAAGGTCAAAAAATCTGAAACGAGACAATGCAGCTTGGCAGTCTTTAAATACTTGGCAAGGCTTGATGGGGAAACACGGAACAAGTGTGCCTGCTGGAGGGAAACGCCCTTCACTCCAGCTGGAGCTGAAACACAATCAAACAGACAGAAGATGACAGAATGCTCGCTTGTAACTTTTATGAAATGGTATCTCTCTTTTATTCTCAAAATGCTTGTCCTGTCTCTAGTCTGTTTTGTATTCATAATTCTCCCGTGGCGTATGGATAGCGATGAGCAGAATGCTCTGGTGGCTTCCCAATTGACAGAAGTATTCCAAGCAACATACAGCATAATGTACGGCGGCAATAGAATATTTTGACAGTGGGACAAATGAAAAAAAAAACACAAACAAAACAATTGTACACATTATTATTATTACTAATTTAGAGCTACACATTTACACGATGCTACTTTCTAAATCACCGGTGATATTTCTTCATGACTGTTTTAATCTCTTAATTGTTAGGATGCATTGTTTGTAGTGACAGTAGTTACTGTCATGTTTCGGTTTGTGACCAACAGGTGGCACTGTGGGGCTTTCATGCTGCAAGTGGCTGATGAGCAAAAGACTCGCAGGTGAGTAAGGGAGGCCAGGTGCACCAATTAGCGAGACGCCCAGTGCACACTGAAAAAGGGAACAACAAAAAGGGAGGGGCGACACTGTGGACAAACATCCATCCATCCATCCATTTTCCGAACCGCTTCATCCTCACTAGGGTCGCGGGGGGTGCTGGAGCCTATCCCAGCAGTCTTCGGGCAGTAGGCGGGGGACACCCTGAATTGGTTGCCAGCCAATCGCAGGGCACACAGAGACGAACAACCATCCACGCTCACACTCACACCTAGGGACAATTTAGAGTGCCCAACGAGCCTGCCATGCATGTTTTTTGGAATGTGGGAGGAAACCGGAGCACCCGGAGAAAACCCACGCAAGCCCGGGGAGAACATGCAAACTCCACACAGGGAGGCCGGAGCTGGGATCTAACCCGGTACCTCTGCACTGTGAAGCCGACGTGCTAACCACTGGACTACCGGGCCGCCCTGTGGACAAACAATGCATCCTAATGCTAATAGTCGAACAGCTTGCATTGGAAATCTTAAAGATTGTCCATTTGTTTAAGAAGGCAGATAAACGGCAGTAAGAAGATACACAGCTCACAAATAAAGGAAATTAGGTCAAATAAGGTTTTATTCCCACATTTTCTTGGTTTAACATCTAGGACACAATGAGAGCGGAGGATAACATCGGGTTAAGTTTGTGGTTGTATTTGTTTCTATTTCAAAAGAAATCATTGGTCCATTTCGGAGCAGTGTGGCTAAAATGGCATTTGGTCGCTCCAGAAAGGGTAATGGTATATCCTCCACTGTGCACACTTGATTAAAATTCCCATTTGTTAACCAGCAGGTGTCTTACAGAGTTGTGTTCCCTGACGCATGTGGAGCCACAAGGTAGTGTGTGTATGTGTGTGTGAGTGTGTCTAAAATGAATTTACTGTGACCTGCAGGACGGTGTTTAGGGGTGAGCATGGAGCAGGAAGTCATGATGAGCACAAATTATTATGAATACGGACAAAAAGATTATTTTTCTCTTTTTGCCACCTATTCATTTGGGCACAGATGTGTGTTGAAAACACAGTGGGCTTTTGTCACTCTCACTACCTGTCAGGTTTTTTTTCCCCCCTTTAGCAACCAGGAAAAGAGAGTTGAAATCAGCATTTATGGCGCAGCCGCAGATTTTATCTGATGAGGCTTCAGAAAACACCTCTGCTATTAGCAGCTCGACCAAGGCAATAAACCTGCTTGTATTTCAATAGGCTTCCAGAAAAAAAAACCAAGTCAAGCACTCCCCGAAAAGTTGAGAACGCAACCTCAAATAGCGACTATTTATGGCCTTCCCGCTTCCAATTACTTACTGCCATCTGAACAAGTTCTAAACCAATGAGCTGATTACTTATGCAAATGAGTGAAAAGCCATCATAAAGCTGTCAATGGGGGTGGATTAACAACAGATTTATCCTGCTTGGTCAAACAAAGATAACAAATATGCCAGAGACATTAAAGGCTGCAACAGCACAAAGTGACCGTCATTTATAAACGAAACATTTGTGTTGGACCTTGGCCCAAGTTAGAAAATTTACTGAGACGGAACTATGTCTGAGCAGGTTTTTGAAATGAGATTTATTTTACAGTTTACAGTGTTGCTGCTTTGTTCTGGACTGTGGGATGCATATTTACACAAATGGGGCTTGATATAGATTTAAGTGTGTGGAGGTCACAACATTACAAATTTTTCACAAATGGCACAATTTGGATGCGAGTCATGGCAGCAAACAAACAAAAAAAAAAAGCAATAATTTATCTTCACCGATATGGATTTTTCTGTTGAACATAGAAATTATATTTTCTGTACTTAAAAGTGTGTTTACATTTCAATATCATTCGAGTGTGGAGGCGTAGTTTAAGCTTAATTTATGAAACAGATGCCTTTTCTTTTTGCGAGTGACTCGTCAACAGTCCAAATAGTAGCCAGCTGGGATAGGCTATGCTTTTCAATACATGCCCAGTATTTGTCTGCCATTTTGGAAATCTTCCATTCAAATATACCATGAGCTGCTGTCAGGTGTGCTACTTCAGCACTCTGAGGGGTGCGTGCGTGTGTGTGTGTGTGTGTGTGTGTGTGTGTGTGTGTGTGTGTGTGTGTGTGTGTGTGTGTGTGTGTGTGTGGGAGTTGTCAGCACCCGAGGCTCATCTTCCTAATTACTGCTGCTCCTTCTTTAGGCGCCCTGGGATGCCAACCTATCGCCCGATTATCTACGGCAGGGCTCTCAAACTCCGCTCCTGAGGGCCGCTTTCCTGAATATTTTATATATTTCCCTCCTCCAACACACCTGACTCGAATGACCAGCTCATCAGCAAGCTTGCAGCAGCAGCCTGGTAACATCCATCCATCCTTCCATTTTCTGATCCGCTTATCCTTACAAGGGTGCTGGAGCCTATCCCAGCTGTCTTCGGGCCGTAGGCGGGGGACACCCTGAACTGGTTGCCAGCCAATCACAAGGCACACTTAGACGAACAACACATCCACATGCATATTCACACCTAGGGACAATTTATAGTTTTTCAATCAGCCTGCCATGCATCTTTTTGGAATGTGGGAGGAAACAAGAGTACCCGGAGAAAACCCACACAAGCCCGGGGGAGAACATGCAAACTCCACACAGGGAGACCGGAGCTGACCTCTGCACTGTGAGGTCAACGCACTAACCACTGGACCACCAGACCGCAGCCTGGGAACAATCCCGATTATTTGCAGGAAAGCGGCACTCAAGGATCGGAGTTTGAGACCTACGGTCTACGCTCTATGTGGAGTTGTTAGGTGGATCACATTTTTGTCTCGCAGAGATTTACCCTGAATACATACTAAATCTTCTCACACTCAGACTAAAGATCACTCCGTTGCCACCCCCAGTTATACTGGATATTCAAATAAACAATTTGAACACTCCACAAACCCTGACAATAAACGCTTGAACAAAACAATGCATCAACCTCCAACATGGCGGTGCGTGATGTAAAGGAAAAACTGTATCTGTAGTCTGATATCTATTTCATGCGACTGCTGTGCTTTAGCAACTGGCTGCTTCTCATTTATCAAGCATGTGTATGCACAGAAGTGTGTGTAACACGCACGTACCAACATTCCAAACTAAGTCTGGGATTTATCAATGCACAGATAATCCACGATCTACATGGCCTGGAGGAATTAACGCATGATTCATTCAGTCTACAGAAAAGCTCTGTGGATGTGCGCTTGCATTAAAAAGCTGGGACATACTGGCCGTGTGGATACAGTAGTGATGGCACGTGTCCTCGTAACACATTTTATCCATCCATCCATCCATTTTTGAATCCGCTTTTTCCTCACGAGAGTCATGGGCAATATGCGGGGTACACTCTGAACTGGTTGCCAGACAATCACAGGGCACACATAGACGGATAACCATCCGCGCTCACAATCACACCTAGGGACGATGTAGAGGGTTCCATTCACGTGCCATGCAAGTATTCGGAGGAAACTGGAGTACCCTGAGAAAACCCACACAGGCACGGGGAGAACATGCAAACTCTGCACAGGAAGGGTGGAGCCGAAATCGAACCCTGCGCCTCTGCACCGTGAGGCCGATGTGCTAACCAGTCGACCACCGGACCGCCGTAAATTAATATAGTCTAATTTATTTAAGTTCTTCACATTCACAAAGTGAAATCTAAATTGAGAGAGGCAACAACTTGGAATATTTTTATTGAGTAAAATCAATGTGTTATATTTTACAATGTGTAGACGTCATCATTTCTCTGATCAAGCAGCCCGCTGTGCCCTCACATGTGTGCACTTAAACTGTAAATCGCTGATGAATATTCAGTGTGAGGGCACACTCGGACAGTTTCATTGGTCCACTGTGATGTGTTCGGTAATTTCATGGGTCAGCTATGACGAGACTATGGGTAAATCTATTGACGGCTTGAAGCTCATCAGTTAAAATTCATAAATAAACCTTTAAAAGTTTGGGGAACAAAGTAGTGGCTTACAGTCTGAAAATTACAATGTACAGTAATATCTACTAGCAACTAATTAATTAAGAAGAATGTGGCTGTCCCTAAGTACACTTTCTTTCGAAACTGAGTACAGCATAGCCCTCATTTTTTGGGAAACATTTTATCGACATTGAAGAAATAACATCCATCCATTTTCCGAACCGCTTGATCCTCACTAGGGTCACGGGGGTGCTGGAGCCTATACCAGCTATCTTCGGGCAGTAGGCGGGGGACACCCTGAACCAGTTACCAGCGAATCGCAGTGCACACAGAGACGAACAACCATCCACGCCCACATCCATACCTAGGGACAATTTTAGAGTGTTCAATCAGCCTGCCATGCATGTTTTTGGAATGTGGGAGGAAACCGAAGCACCCGGAGAAAACCCACGCAGGCCTGGGGAGAACATGCAAACTCCACACAGGGAGGCCGGAGCTGGAATCGGTACCCGGTTCGATTCCAGCTCCGGCCTTCCTCTCTGCACTGTGAAGCCGACGTGCTAACCACTGGACTACCGGGCCGCAAGAAATAACACTTGGCTACAAATAAAATGGTCTGCATGCAGCTTGCATCGCGGTGTCAATTTAATGTTCCTTAAAAATAACCCAAGACACAGCAATTAATGGCGGTAACATTGGCAACCAAAGTGAGTGCAACCCAAAGGGAAAATGTCAAAAATGGGCCCAATTAGCTATTTTCCCTCCCTGGAGCCATGTCACTTGTTCGTGTTACGAGGTCTCAGATGTGAATTGGGAGCAGGTGTATTAAATTTGGTGTTATTGCCCTCTCACTCTATTATACTGTACTGGTCACTGGAAGTTCAGCCCTGTGCGCAGTAAAGCTTGCAAAGAGTTTGCTGACGTCAAGCGGACTGAAGACATGCATTTATGCAAGTTTGTCCAGTGGACTGATGAAACCAAGAAAAATAATTTGATTCAGACGATGTCAAGCATGCACGGCGGCAATGAGGTAAGGCATACAAAGACGAGCGCGTCTTTCTACGGTCAAGCATGTTGGTGAGAGTGTCGAATCATAACAAATATGACATGACCGTGTTCTGTTTGCTTTGTTTTTTCAGTCTTCAGCTGGAGAGTGGGTGTTCCCTCATGAGCCGCACTTGACAACAATCATCCTTGCTACCTAGCTGCTTTTAAAAGACATGCCACACTGACAATTGGCTGTCGGATGATCAAGCCTTGCTCATGACTCTGTGTAATGCCGAAGATGGTGCCGTAGTTAGCAGCCTTGCTTATTTTTGTTGTTGTATTTTTGTTGTTGTTGTTTTTGTCTTTTGTTTTGTCACATAGTGTTTGTTGTTACATCGTGTGGACCGGATGTGGATTGTTTTCAGCGGGGGGGTTTTTGGCCACGATGGTTGGGCCTTCTCGGCAGCACGCGTGCACCAGCACTGATTTTGATTGGGAGGAATGTCGGCGCCATTTGACTGTCAGTGATGCACAGCACCATGGCGCTTGTGTTTTTTGTGCCTGTAATGGGCAGCATTTTTCACAGCCCCGATTGTTCAGCGGAGGTGACGGTGCTGTTGGACAGTCTGCGCTGGTGCGACTGGATGGATGACTTGTGGAGCCGAGGATGAGGAAAGAGGAGTGCGCAGATGCATATTTGGATCTGAGAGTCGGCGCTTGGAATTGAAGCGGATTTACATGGGACAGGAGAGGTGAATCAATGTCTTTTTTCGTCAATGGACTCTACAGGTTCTTGTGAATTTTCCAATTTAGGGCCGCCTTGCACTAACCTGTAAGTAATTAATTTTTTTTTGTTGTTGAATGTTACCAGTTACACAATTAATTTCCATGTTGTCTAAATTCATATTTGATATGGTGAATGTGAATGTTGCTAACAAAAGAGGCCACCCTATGATTCTCGCCAACATTCGTCAGAAAAGTTGAAAAACGTTCACTACCTTCGCAAACATCCATCGCTCAGTGAGATATGTGCTCTAGACAATGTGGATGGAATTCTGAACATTTCAAAAATCACTTTGAGTCTTTTGCCTAAAAGCAACATTAAGATTAAGATATCCTTTATTTGTCCCACACTGGAGAAATTTACAGTCTACAGCAGCAAATTTGGGGGGTAGAAAGAAGAAAAACAAAGTGTTTGCATGCACAAAAATAAATGTAAATAAAGAGAGCTGTACACAGTTCAATATAAGTGCAATATAAACATAGATATATATAAGCAGATATGCAACTGGTATAAGGTGGCTGTGCGTTTTACAATTGTGACTGGTTTTTCACGTATTTTATTTTTTATTTAGCAGCCTCACAGCAGTCGGTAGGAATAAAAATCAATGTTTAAAAAAATATTTTTTTTTTACTTTAAAATGTGGCAGGTGTGTGATGACGCCTGTTGGGACAGTTCGTCTTCTGTGTTTATGCATTCGGGGTAACATATTTTAAACTCATCTCAGAAAAATTCACTCTTCTTAATATAGATATGAGGCTCCTAAATTATCAGGTAAAAGGGAGAGAAACAACTTTTTAAAAACGAGTGCAGGAGAATGAGAACGAGAACATTGCTCCCTGTCGGTCTACGGTACGGAACGGCCTCCTTCAAAGGCATTTTGCCCTTGTTACCTTCTCAAACTGAAGCTGCAGCTCTGCTCTTCCATTTCCTTCCGACCCACAAAGAGGAAAACTTTCACTTTCTTTGACAGTTCCCCCCCCCAAAAAAAGTTGACTACAAAGACAAAATGTCGTTAACTTTTATAGAGAGGACGGATATATTGTCAAATAAAAGACCGCCAGGCTGTAAGCTATCACTTCCCCCACTACACAACAGACAGGTTTCTCAGGCAGGCCCTTTCTCCACCTCGCCTTGCAATCCCTGCCTTGTTCTTTCGTCATGGTTACACATGTACTCATGTAGACACACACACACACACACACACACACACACACACACACACACACTCAGATGGAAAGGACAGACGCTTGTCATAACTGAACCCAAATTATTCTGATAGTTTTGAATCCAGCACAGTTGGAACAAGGGCATCAGAAGTTGTACTGCAGAACAGAGACAGAACATTTCTACACAGATGGCTCAATAAATAAATCAATTCAGAGGAACTCATGGGGAAAGAAGAAACTGGAATAAAGCACATGGCTTTGTTTCTCATTTTTTAAGGAAGGCTCTGTAGGGTTTCTTTCCATCGTTTTTGCATGGCAGTTACTACTTGGGTTTTCTATTTCTTGATCTGTCACTTTCTCTCTTTCCCCTCGCTCGCTCTCAAATACAAATACAAACAGTAAACAACAGGTCAAATGTCTTAGAGCACAATCACCAAGTGGCTCTTGAGTCTCCTGTGAAAGTTTTTCCAAAGCAGCACACCACTGTCGGAGCTGCAGGAATGTCGGGCCTCGTTTAGAAAAGGTTACGAACTAAAATTTGTTGCTGGTTTAATTTCAACTTTTTTAAATAAAAACCTCTTCATCATACCTCTGCACATTGGAGTATAAAACTAGACAATAGGTGAGCAAAACTAGACTGAAGAGTATATTCTGGAAACCCATGCTTGTAATATTGTGTCTGATTATACAAGCTTCATTGTTCATTTTCTCTTTGTGTCTATTATAAGGACATTTGTTGACATGTGTGACAGATTCATGAAAAGCAATTATCAACCATGACTTCACAATTCTAAACAATGATGAGTACCTATATCACATAGATTAATCTATTAGTTAGGAGGGGGATGTGAGATGGGTTGAGGGGAAAAGAGTGGAGCCAAGGGGTAGGGGGAGGTCTCTTGGATTGGTGCGGGATGGTGCTACAAAAATTATTTCATTATTCATCACTTTCCTGGCGGCCCGGTAGTCGACTGGTTAGCGCGCCGGGCTCATGGTCCAGAGGTGCAGGGTTCAATTTTGGCTCCGGCCTTCCTGTGTGTAGTTAGCATGTTCTCTTGTGCCTGCGTGGGTTTTTTCCGGGTACTCCGGTTTCTTCCCGCATTCCAAAAACATGCATGGCAGTATGATGGAACACTCTAAGTTGTCCCAATGTGTGAGTGTGAGCGCGGATGGTTGTTCGTCTCTGTGTGCCCTGCGATTGTCTGGCCCCGCCCGCTGACTGCCCAAAGACAGTTGTGAGAGGCACCAGCACGCCCCGCGACCCTTGTGAGGATAAGTGGATCAGAAAATGGATGGATGGATCACATTCCTTTCTTTACATTACATATTAGTTCAAAATTGAAGGGAAAATAAGAATAAAACTAATGGCTTAATAAGGGAAGAAACAGATGTATGCACATGGTTCTGAAGTCGGAGGTTTCAATGGATAGATTGTGCGGGTGAATTTGAATAGGGATTCAAACCACCAACCGCTCACTTGCCAAATACAGTCCGAGCAACTGTCTCCTCAATTCAATTGGAAAGCAAAACAAAACCCGTTCAATGCAAACGACTTGAAGGTGTACGCAGGCTTCTGCTGTCTCTGCATTAGTCTTTATCACTTAGTATGTAAATCAAGCTGCTTTGTCTTTGTCTCTCTGGGGTATTATCAGAGAACTCTATTGATCAGTGCTCATCGCTGAGATGTCACTTCAACGTGTTCACTAACCACTAAAGACACTGAAAGTGATAAACATGCTGTCTGCAGGGCTGTTGCTGAAAGTTAACACGCGCACTGATGTCGTTTCGATTATTGACTATCAGACAATTTTTTTCAACGGAAGTTGGCTTTTTTGTCATCGCACTGTACCGTAATGACTGCTATTAGTAGGGGTTTCTCCAGACAGCCCGGTGCCACCAGGACGATGGAAAAGCGAAGATATCATGTATCAAATAAATGGTACGGTACATAAAATGAAAACCCAATACATTAACCATACCTGTCAACTCATACGGTTTAGCCATAGTTCATACGGATTTTGTGGTGAATCTTACGTATATGGCCGTATTGCACAAATCATACGGATTCTGAAAATTTCCGGGGTTTTTTGCCGATGGGTCAGCATTTGGAGTTGGTGAAAAAAGTAACGCAGGAATACAACTCTGAACACAGTAATGCCACTAAGTAGAATGATGATTAGACATTATCCAGACATTGTATTATGGAGATCTACAATAAATATCATTGAAAATTTCGTGGGGTTTTTTCTGCCGTTATTTTGACATATAAAATGCTTTGGTATGTTATAAGGATTTTTTGCTCTTTATAAGGATTTTTTTGGTAGTTTATACAGGTTGGCGCTCCGAAAAGTTGACAGGTATGCATTAACCACCATACACTAAAAGCGACTTGCACATTTCATCCACTGTTTTAAATACTTTCTGCAGGCCCGCAGTGATTATTTGGCTTCATTTTGTTGTCAGTGTGTTTTTTAACAAGCATGCTAGTAAAGTCCCCATTGGGGAGATTCCCTAATCCAGACGTCTCGTTTCAGTGCCTATGGGATTTACATTTGTGCCACAGATTTGGACCAATATCAGCCATGTCACCCGCCAGCAAGAGCAACTAAGGGGCACTATGCAGGGAGATTCTTGACATGCTACCGTTGCAGTGTCAAAAGCAATGCCACTGTGTTGTCATTGATGTGGTTCCAGTGTCAGGCAACTCTCAGGACCTCCTTCAGGTCTGGGCCCTTGACAATAGCCTAGGTTGCCTGCATAGTTGCGGTGTCTTTGACTATTTTGCATGCAGCAGGCCTTTTCTTATTTGTGTTGGATGGACACATCAGGAGTGATGGGGAACACATACTTTGTACAGTTAGGATCCCTAAGATGAATAGGCGGTGCCTCTGTATATGCCTCCATGACACCACACCACAATAGTATTCTCGAAACCAGGAGTGTCTCACTCATTTCACAATGTGGGCCGCATACGGCCTCGGTAGATGTCAAGTGGGCCGGACCATTAAAATCCTACCATACTCTGCTATAAATAACCAATCATCAATATCATGTCTTTCCTTTGTTTTGGTAGAAAGAACCACAAAAACATGAGGAAAATGTTGAAATTTAATGAACATATCTTTTACAAAATATTTTATGAAACACCTTAGATTTCCTGAGACAAATGTGCAATTTACTTTTTGCAACTGCTCCCACTGATTGTACAAAGGCACAAAACGTTAACAAGTAATTGGTATTGAAAAAAATATAGTAACGCATTCTAAGATTAAACGAGATTTATAAAGAAAGGAATTTTTAAACCATTTACACATGTGCATATAAAATCTAAATTTAATCCCTGCCTACACCTTACAAACTAAGGAGAGTGCTATTAAATGTGTAAAGAATAAAGTATTCACATGTCCTTGATAGCGTCTTCTGTGTTGGGTCTGTCTCAATGACAGATTGAGACAGCTGTTGTCTTCTTCTCTTATCAAAACAGTGTGTCCTCCTAGCAGATACTCCATGAATTGCACCTTATTAAAAATATTCATTCCATGTCTTTTTTGCATTTTTTTCACTTTTAAATTATGCTGCGGGCCTGATCGAACCTCCTTGGGGGCCGGTTCCGGCCCGCGGGCCGTATGTTTGACACCCCTGCTCTAAACAGACCGGAATGTACGCAAAAACCCAATCAAAACCATTAATATTTTTCTATCATAGCGGGACTCAAATCATCACTCTCATGCTCCACCACACAAGTTATGAATGTTTTCAGGCAGAACGGATTTATTGGTTGCATTCTTTCAACGTGGTGGAAAGAAAGCAGTCAGATTTTCTTTGAATTATTCAAAATCACAGTTGACCTCGTAAAAAATTCAAGATGTAATGAATTGCACTCTGAAACGCTCACATTTTTGGTCTTTGTACAAATGAGGGTGTACCCTGCCTCTTGCCTAAAGTCAGCTGGGATCGGCTCCAGTTCATCTCTGACCCTAATGAGGATTAGCAGAAGAGAAGATGGATGGATGGATGCCAGGTTTATGACAGTTACCACAATGTTATGACAAACTTCACAATGTGGAATGATATGTATTTAAAATGTGTTCACATATAAAATAGACGCAAAGATAGAACTTGGAACTCAGCATGTAAAAAAAAAATCCTCTTTGTGTACACGATTTTTTTGTATTTATTTTTTTCAGAATGGTCATTTTACATGTATTGCACCACAGGGAGGTATTAATGCAGGGAATGAATGTTGAGAAGAGAACAAAAGTAGGGGGAAAACAAATCGTGGAGGGAACAAGAGTCTCAGCATCACACTGTGGCTCATTTTTTTCAGAAGCAGTTCCCGTTAAGTGTTATGTGTGACTGAATAAAACTTGGTGATGTAAATTCTAAGATTGTGACATTGTCATAAGTCCCCCCGCTGACTCAACCATCAGAGTCGTTTTACTGCAGCCCCTCAGTAAACAAATGTAAGCTCGGTTGGTCCAATGCTTGTATTAGGACACTAAAGAAATACAAACAGGATTTCTCCTGCACTAATAGAACATGGCGATTCTGGCTCATGTTGCAGAAATAGCGTGAGTATTGCAACATGTCCTAGGATGTGCTTCCGATATTTAGTCATACTGTGTAATCACTATAGCAAAGGAGTGGAATCACCTTTCAGTTTGGTCCAAAGTAGCAGAGGGAATGGAATTAATTCACTTGATGCATTCACTTTGCATAGAGAGAAAAGGCAAATTTAAGGTATTCAGAGGGATTGATTATGAAGTATAGGCTTGTCTTATCATCATACAGTGTTGTGTACTCCCTTGAATTGCTCAGTAATTCACATGCAAAAATGGGGCGAGGTTCACCTCTCTGTGAACAACTGCATGAAAGAAATGATCAAACAGATTAAGGACAATGTTTCTCAATGTAAAATTGCAAGAAATAGAGGGATTTTATCATCATCAATGTCGTTTGTTTTTATTTACAAGGTCCCAAATTTATTGGAATTGTGTTTGTGTTTGACTGGCAGGACTTTTTTGTTAGCCGAGGTTACTCTGTGTCCTGCTCTGTACCTCTGTCAAATGGTGTTCCACAGGGTTCTGTTGTGAAGCCCCTACTGTTTTCACTGTATTTGCAGCCCTGAGGTTCTATTCTAAGAAATATGGCATTTCCATACACAGCATGAGACAGTCAGATCTATAAATTGCTGAGCAAAATACTTTATTCTCCTTAAGAGCACCATTGTCATGTCAATACGAAATAAAGCCTGGAAAAAATAACAAAACAAAACAAAGGTCAACATGGTTGGTCCCAGTGGCCCGGATACATCTATTCTGTTGACCAAGGTCACCAGTTTCTGAGCTAAAACTAACAGTCTGAATCTTGGGTTTTCGATTGGACAGTGATTTCAAATTGGACCGGCAAATCAGTGCTGTCATTAAATCCAGATTCTTTCATCTTGGGCAGCGAAGGTAAAGCCACTCCTTTCTCAATCGCATTTTGAAACAGTAATTCAGGCTTTTGTTACATCTCGGCTGGATAACTGCAACACACTTTATTTTGGAGTCAGCAGTCCTCCCTCAAGCATCTACAGTTAGTGCTGCCGCTCACCCCCTAACTGGTGCTTATAAAAGGGAGCACATAACTCCAATTCTGGCTTCCCTTCAGTGGTTCTCTGTGCATTTTAGAATTCATTTTGGATAGTTTTATGTGTTTTCAAATCTTGAGCTCGTCCTCCCCTACGTCCTCCCCTACGTACCGGTGCCTGAGGGCAGTGGATCAGATGCTACTGGAGGTACTGAGGACAAAGCAGAGGTTCAGACTTGATCGTGTTTTACTGTTTTTATGTTTTATTGTTGTCACTGTTTTTGTTACTGTATGACAATGTTATGTCTATGTACAGCACTTTGTTTGCAGCTATGGCTGTTTTAAAGTGCCTTATAAATAAAGTTGATTTATCCAAAATAATCTTTCCCTAATGGAATACAGCCTCGCTAAAAAACTTTTTTTAGAATGTTTTTTTAATTAAAAATAAGCACCCAAACATTTTGCTTACGTTTATATGATTAAATATTTTTTACACAATTAAATATTTTTTACACAAACAGTTTTTGCCACATTTTTGGTTCAATTCAATGAGCATTGTGGTGTTCCTTCTGGTGGTGACCTGGGGGCAGTATAATATAGACATACAGATAGACATGTAGATGGAAGCAACATCACAATTCCTCAGTAGTAATATTAGTTAATCTTCGCAGAGGATAAAGAATATTTGCCACTGAGTATCGTTACATTATCTAGCTACATGTGTTGGTCCACCATTGCTGAAAGAGTTATAACATTGCAACACTGATGCTATTTGTCAGCCCATTTATGGTATTTTGCATTATTTGTAAGCTTTGTAAAAGACAAAGCTATATGGTTGTTTAAAATATACTGTGTAACTTTTTGTTTTAGTTTGACCGTAAACTTTAACTGTGGGTATTCATAAAGATTTGCTCACTATCCACCAAACTGCTGCTTGTTGTGAAGTGAGTTGGATTCACTGCAACCATGCAGCGCTCGCATCTCAAATTTTGAGTGTGATAACTATTCTCCGAACTGCGGCATGCCTGTTTTCAGGCTAACTCTCATACACTACACACACATTAACCAAATAAATTGGATCACTACCCCAGACACAGACAAGGTGCCAGCCAGCAAATATTGATCATCTTTGTGCAACATTCACAGCATTTTGCAGCTGGAATGCTGCAGTATTTCCAAATGATCACTAATGGTTTTGACACTGAAGGACCAGTCCACTATGGGACCACACAGAAAGAGCTTGTTTGTCCCGTAAGTGCTTGCGAAGGGGGGAAAAAAAATGATCTCTGGTTTCACTTAATATTGTACGGCAACCGGAATAAGTTAGGGTGCGATAAGAGAATAGGAAAGGAATGGAAATCAAAGCAGATGATGGAATATAAAAGGCAGGAAAAATGACTGCTGTAGTGCTGGTATAGAAGAGCCCTATTTGTGCAATGGAGGGAGAGATTATTGGCCAGTGCTGCCCTATACCATTTGTCCTAGTCAGGTTCTTAAATAGATTCAGGATCAATTATTCATAGGGTCCATAACTGGCAATAAACGTTAGCCGAGACAGTGCAGCCTGGGTCAGGGACAGCCAGCAAAGAGATAGAAGCAAGTTTTAAAAGGCAAAAACTACTGGACAAAACAGATAATCACCATTGCACCCCTTTTCAAAGACCAACATGAAGGAGCGGAGGTAGACATGGGCTGAGGTAATTGGAAATCAATATCGACACAATCATGGAAAGATAAAGCCAAATGCGCAGCATTTTCTGCTTACCAAAAGCAGAGCCGAATTGTTATTACAAATCCAAGTCTGGAAAAAACTCATGTCATAATGCATGATGAGGTAATGACAGAGTACAAATAAATGATTCATGTCAACACCATAATTGAAATGTGTTCTGATTCTGAAATTGATATTCCGAATTTCAAGACAGGATAAAATAGGCAGTGACAAAGTCAAATGAAAACGGTTTCTTTGTTTGTTTCTTTTTACCCTGGATGTTATTACTTAATCTTAACATACACCATAGTTTAGTTACAATATAGAGAAATGCATGCTAGATATATATTCCATAATGAGAAAATATTACAAAAACAACTGAGTAAATCAATGACTGTGTTGATCAAATAATAAAACAGCAGATGCAGAACTGAATTGTATTTGTGTCCGATGGTGCCAAAAAGGTCAACGTTATTCGTGCAACAAATACGGAAGAGATTATTTTCTTGTATTTGTTTGTGTTGAACTGAAGACATTGAGACATGTGGCCATTGTAGATCTTGTATCTCTGTGAACATGATGTCTTCAGTATCCGTCTATCTATGTATCCGTCCATCCATGAAGTCAGTGCATGGTGACTCCAATGAGATGCGAATTAGCCGTTAAAATTAGATGCCAAATTTGGATTTTGAGAATGAGTGAGAATACATAGCATATAGATTTGTTTTTTCCGCTCACCATCTTTGATGGATCGCATTCAACTATTTGAGGATCTCATGGAGAGACCACATCACCAATGAGGAGGTGATGAGGAGGGCAGGAGTAGCTGAACTGTCAGACATTGTCTCTGAAAGGAGAAGGAAAATGATTGGCCACGTACTCCGACTGCCAAGAGAGAGACCGGCAAGTGTGGCAATGGACTGGATGCCAGAGGGTGTAAAGAGGAAGAGAGGCAGGCCAAAGAAGACGTGGAGACAGACTGCCAAAGAAGACCTCAGTGAGATGGGTGTCAGCTGGCATGGAGCAAGAAGGGTCGCCAGGGACCGGAACAAATGGAGGCGACTCGTCGCCCAATGTTCCAAATAGGAATGGGTGGAACTAACTAAATAAATAACTAACTAACTAACTATTCAACTATTTGCATTTGATTGCGTAACGCGCTTCTCGGTTGCTCTTACAATGATACATTCTTGCTGTGTCATTGGGTGACATAACGCCAAGAGAAGAAAAAGATAATTACAAAATAAATTCTATGGGAGCGTTTGTGAACACACATAAAAAGAATGATTAACAAACAATTCTGAGACAGTTCAGTCTCCTACATACATACAGTATGTGTTTCCTTCATTGTAAGTTTTATAGAAGGCTTTTATTTATTTTTTTGTGGGGGTTTTTGTCCTATATGGCTCTTTCAACATTTTGGGTTGCCCGACGCCTGAACTATGTCATCAAATTACAACTCTCAGTCAGGCAGCTTTTAACGTGAGTGGAGTTATGACTTGATAAAAGGTCAAAGTAAAACCTACAGAAACGTACTGTATATTTTCAAAACTCGATTCCAAATATTTGTTGTATATATATCCACTGGGATGCGGAGACAAAAGCCTGGGGAATGAATAATCACCCGGAGACCATTTGGATGGTAATTGACTGAAGAAATGCCAGGCACTCTCTGATGAGCATGTAGCCACTTCACTGTGCATCTCCAAATGGCTTTAGTGAGCTAATGGTGGTGTGGGAAAAAAATGAGTTCACATAAGGCTGGGGTAATGTAGCTTTCAGCTCAGCTCATTTTCTTCCAAACGAAAGAGATAATCTGGACCCCCTAAAGGCCTGCAAGATTGAAAGCTTCGCAAGCGGAAAGGCCAAATAAGTAAGAAAAATTAGACGTGAACCTGGACCATGGCTTCCTCATTCAACTCCTACGCCTCGCATCTTTGTGGTGCTGATGATGTTCGCGGCCATGCGGAAGAATATACAATAAGCCTGCTTTTACTCGAGCTCTTCTTTCTCCTTGCTTTCTTCTCTTTCTGCCTGCTGTCTTTCACGTTGACTTCCATCAAGTTTGTTTACTCATGTATTGAATTTATTCGCACATTGGAATTTCTTCAAAACCATCGCAAAAAAGCATGCCTACGATACCTTTTGAACCAATGTAAGGCAGGTGTCACAAATGCCATAGCCGTCGGGGAGTTTTGAGTTGAATCTCATTAACAATATATTATCGAAGAGGATCTTGTGTTAACGAAGGCGTTTAAAATATTGCTATTTGAGTCCTTTAAACTCTTTTAAACAGGCATTGTAAAACATACTCTTTATTGCCTTACTGTGTGTGCTTTGTTTCCCCTGTAATGTTGATCACTATAGAACAGGGGTGTCAAGCATTTTAGCTTGAGGCCACTTGGAGGAAAATCTATTCCCAAGTGGGCCGGACCGGTAAAATCATGATACAGTCAAACCTCGGTTTTCGACCAATTCGGTTTTCGACCAAAAATTTCGACTTTTTTTATGCCTCGGAACATGAACAAATTTCGGTTCTCAAACAGACTGAGCGCACTTGAATGCACCATTTGACTCCTCTCGCCTTCCTTACACGAGGAAGTGACGCTTCCTTGGGTAGACAAGGAAGTGACGCTTGCTTGTGTTGCTTTCCATTGTGATCAGACGTGTTCAGTAAACATTTTTATTTTAAAAAGGGCATGGTTTCGGTTTTCGAACAATTTCGGTTTTCGAACAGCCTTCTGGAACGGATTATAGACGAAAACCGAGGTTTGACTGTATATATTCATTCAGTCATTCATTCATTCAACGGCTTTATCCTCACTAGGGTCGCTGGAGCCTATCCCAGCTGTCTTCGAGCAGTAGGCAGGGGACACCCTGAACCGGTTGCCAGCCAATCGCAGGGCACACAGAAACGAACAACCATTCGCGCTCACACTCACACCTAGGGACAATTTGGAGTGTTCAATCAGCCTGCCAGGCATATTTTGGGAATGTGGGAGGAAACCAGAGGACCCGGAGAAAACCCACGCAAGGTACAGGGAAAACATGCAAACTCCAAACATAAAGGCTGGAGCGGATTTGAACCCGGTACTTCTGCACTATGAAGTCGACACAATAACACTGGACCCTCATGATATATATCCATCCATCCATCCATTTTCCGAACCGCTTGATCCTCACTAGGGTCGCGGGGGGTGCTGGAGCCTATCCCAGCAGTCTTCGGGCAGTAGGCGGGGGACACCCTGAATTGGTCGCCAGCCAATCGCAGGGCACACAGAGACGAACAACCATCCACGCTCACACTCATACCTAGGGACAATTTAGAGTGCCCAACGAGCCTGCCATGCATGTTTTTGGAATGTGGGAGGAAACCGGAGCACCCGGAGAAAACCCACGCAAGCCCGGGGAGAACATGCAAACTCCACACAGGGAGGCCGGAGCTGGGATCGAACCCGGTACCTCTGCACTGTGAAGCCGACGTGCTAACCACTGGACTACCGGGCCGCCTCATGATATATAACTTAATAAAAATTGGCATCAATACTAAGCAGATTTTTGCTACTTGCAATCCGTATGTCTCTATTTCCCGCAAAGAGTGGTGGTCAACTGTAAATATAACATCTTTGATGGTGGACAGCAGAAAACTGAATCCTGGAGATGGTTTGCACACCTTTTCGTGTAGTTGTGTGCATAGATTTGGTGAAAGTATGGATGCTACTCCAGGACCTGGCCAACTGTCCAAAAGGTTCCCAAACAGTGGCAAAGGAATGGCGAACAGTGGCCTATCTACATAATAATGTCCCAAATAGACAGAAGTAGCATTTGTGGAAAAAAGTTGACAAATCCAACCCTCTCTACCTTCGCACGCACTGTTCAGTGCGACCCTACCTTTAAGTGCAGCTTTTGCAACTGTTGTGTAACAGATTGTTACAGCGGCATGCAATTTCATTAGCATACATAAGGAGGAGGTCACTGTACTGAATATTTCTCAAGTAATGAATCTCTAGACAGAGAAAATACATCAGCATATTTTCCACATTTCACCTTTCAAAACAAATATCAAAATAACGTTTCCATTCTGTAGCCCTCAGACAGCAGAACATGACAGTAAGAGCCGTACAGTAAAGTAATCTTTCTCTTCCATCTGACGTGCCCGATTCACAGTGCAGAATGTGAATCTGGGCACCCTTTCCTCGTCTGATCCCTTAGGACCCACAGCCCTATCTTGCTCCACATAGGAAACCCCATGCATAATGCATCACTATCCAGGCCAATTTCGGAGCCGAGACGCAAAAAATAAATAAAATAAGAGAAACTCTTTCCAGGTTCCCGCAATCAGTCCCATGGTTTCTGTGGGAAACGAGGCCTCATTGCGACCGAATAGAATTACCAAGGAGAAAACCATGAAAAATTTAGCATAGTCTCGCACTGAACATGTCGACTCAAACTTCCAAAAAGTTGTGTATGCAAGAGGGGAGGGGGGGTGGGGACATAAGATGTCACAGTACTTGTATGGTGTTCTCTCGACATGATTATGAGGATTCTGCTGCTTTCTAGGGATGGCGCAGGAGAGGGCACATTACATGCATTGGTGGAGGTTAGATGGCAACATTTATCCTGAAGGAACAGGATGGCACTTTGCAGAGGTGGAACATGGGATTGATTTGTGCCGCTTATAAGTAGTCAGAAGAGGGGGCTCAGATGGAGGCTGCTGAGGGTTTGATCAAAGCAGACTTGTTGCTGAGAGATGATGGTCAGGCAAGCCGAGCCATTTAACATCCATAACTGATAAACAACCAACGGCAAGAGCAGACGGAAAATGTATAAATATTTATGACGAGATAATAGGACATCTTCTAATACATCTTCTAAGTAACGACCAGTGGCAAAGACAAACAACTTGAGGAAACAACAATTTACCATGACTTCACAACAGCCCATCCATCCATTTTCTAATCCGCTTATCCTCGCGAGGGTGGCGGGCGTGCTGGAGCCTTTCCCAGCTGTCTTTGGGCAGCTGGCGGGATACACCCTGAACTAGTTGCCAGCCAATCACAGGGCGCACATAGACAAACAGTCATTTGCGCACACAATCACACAAAGGGACAGCATAGAGCATTGGTGTCAAACATACGGCCCGCGGGCCGGAGCCGGCCACAGAGGGGTTTCGATCAGGCCCGCAGGATAATTTAAAAATGAAAAAATGCATAAAAAGACACGGAATGAATATTTTTAATAAGATGCAATTCACGTATTATCCGCCAGGGGGCACACTGTTTTCTCTTTAGTTTGTAAAGTGTAGGTGGGGGTTACATTTAGATTTCATATGCACATGTGTAAATGGTTTTAAAAAATCCTTTCTTTATAAATCTCGTTTAATCTTGAAATGCATGACACCATTTTTAAATACTAATTACTTGTTCAAGTTTTGTGCCTTTGTACAATCAGTGGGATCAGTTGCAATGCATATATCCATCCATCCATTTTCCGAACCGCTTGATCCTGACCACGGTCGCAGGGGGTGCTGGAGCCTATCCCAGCTGTCTTCGGGCAGTAGGCGGGGGACACCCTGAATCGGTTGCCAGCCAATCGCAGGGCTAACATAGACATGCAACCATCCGCGCTCACACTCACACGGAGGGACAATTTAGAGCGTTCAATCAGCCTGCCATGCATGTTTTTGGAATGTGGGAGGAAACCGAAGTACCCGGAGAAAACCCACGCAGGCCCGGGGAGAACATGCAAACTCCACACAGCTGGAATCGAACCCAGTACCTCTGCACTGTGAAGCCGACGTGCAAACCACTGGACAATGCATATATGTGAATGATAAAAGTAAATTGAACATTTGTCTAAGGAAATCTAAGGTGTTTTATGAAATGTCAGGTAAATGAAATGTAGGGACATTTCAACATTTTCCTCATGTTCTTGTGCTTCGCTATATTAAAACAAAGGAAAGACATGATATTTTGGTTACGTATTTATAGCAGAGTATGGTATAATTGTAATGGTCTGGCCCCCTTGACATCGACCGAGGCTGTATGCAGCCCACAATATGAAATGAGTTTGACACCCCTGGCATAGAGTGGCCATTAACCTGCCATGCATGGTTTGGGAATGTGGGAAGAAGCCGGAGTACCCATCCATCCATCCATTTTCCGAACCGCTTCATCCTCACTAGGGTCGCGGGGGGTGCTGGAGCCTATCCCAGCAGTCTTCGGGCAGTAGGCGGGGGACACCCTGAATTGGTTGCCAGCCAATCGCAGGGCACACAGAGATGAACAACCATCCACGCTCACACTCATACCTAGGGACAATTTAGAGTGCCCAACGAGCCTCCCATGCATGTTTTTGGAATGTGGGAGGAAACCGGAGCACCCGGAGAAAACCCACGCAAGCCCGGGGAGAACATGCAAACTCCACACAGGGAGGCCGGAGCTGGGATCGAACCCGGTACCTCTGCACTGTGAAGCCGACGTGCTAACCACTGGGCTACCGGGCCGCCCTCCGGAGTACCCAAAGAAAACCCATTCAGGCACAGGGAAAACATACAAATCACACAGGAAAGCCGGAGCCGGAATCGAACCCGGTACCTCTGCACTGTGAGGCGGACATGATAATCAGGCGGACATGATAATCAGTCGTCCACCGTGCCACCCAACTTCACGACAATAATGCATTTTCTTCCAGGTGAGAATAGCTGAAGCATTTTCCTTTGACACCACTCATAAACAAACCCTTGGTCCAATGTCATTGGACCAAGGCCGAGCAATTGAGAAAACGGGACAAATAGTTTGAATGCATGGCTTTCATCTTGCAGGGTGGCATTGAGACTATATATGAAATGTCAAGTCAAAAAGAAGATAAGCTACAGGAGACAAATTTCTTGGAGAGGATATCAAAAGCGGGTGCGTCGAAATTTCCATTTAACAAGTTGAATGAAAAATTCTGAAGTGTCATTCACATAATCATTGAGGCACTGGCAAATTAGGTCAGGAGATACAGTAATAAATTAAATGCCCTGACTTTGGTAATGGTACATAACGCCTTTACACAACTATGACAACTATGGTCAACAGCAAATGATGGCTTTATGTGTCCCTTGAAATGTTTTTGGCAGATATTTTAAAAATGCCTCTAGTTTTTTTAAAGTTTGACCAAAAAAGCTTGCGCAACACATATTCTACCATGCGCTGTAATTTATTGCTATGACGCTTAAATTCACCCATAATTGCTAAATATTACGATTATTACAGCTGTGCTGCAGCCTATCCCAGCTGTCTCAGGGCAGTAAGCGCCCGGAACTGGTCACAGTCAACAAAGTGATCAGCTAATGTCTCTTAGCTTCTAGTATTCAAATCACAGAGCCTGCCGTCAAAATGCTTGCAAATGCGGCCAATTTTTCAGTGCGTGAGGGTAAAAATTTCATCCGATCACAGTAGCGCGAGTGCATGTTTTCATGCTCCCTCTGCAGTCTTATGCTTAAGACATGGTTGAAAGTCCAAGTCTTTTTACACAGCTTTAGCCAGTCTTCTCCTCCTGCGCGCTCTTGGCTTCGAACGAGACAGCTCGGTCCCATTCGGTTTTTTGGAGTGCTCCGCAGCCGCGCCAACTGAGGACAAGCAAGGCCGAGTGCGTCAGGCACTACAATGTAAGTGCAAATAGTTTGAGCTTGAACTGCTGATTGGTTAAAACAGAGGATGTGTTTGGAATGAATGAGAGGGGAGCGCACTCTGCCTCTCTGAATACACTTTGTATTCGAGTTAGACACCACCTGGTGCAATATGATTGGAGGGCTGCTGCATCGACGTACACACGCATCACACCACAGGAATGACAACGAGCTTTGCTAATTAGGAAAATGAAGCGGTCTATCGCCTTTTTTTTTTTTTTTAAACAAAGAGAGACAAACAAAAATAAGAGAAATTTGGATTTTGATGTGAGAGTTAGCGAGAGGTGCAAAATCAGAAGGCACTGAAGATGGAAGGGAGATATTGGCCAATAAGTTAAGAAAAAAAAGGTACCGTATTTTCCACGCTAAAAGGTGCACTGGATTATGAGGCGCACCTTCAATGAATGGCCTATTTTGTAATTGTTTTCATACATTGGGCGCACCGCATTATAAGATGCAATCTACAATGCATCCGCTAGATGGAGCGATGCTCAAGGTAACGCCAACCGAATGATCAGATGTCAGTAAAACGTATTTAATAAATCAGCGATACAGTTCACTTAACCAACAGCAAGTTATAACATTGACTCGTTCACGTTGAACTCTTTTGCCGCTGCTCTATTTCCGTGTTCAACTGCGGAACCGATCGGCTTAAGTTTGAACTCTGCGTTATCAGCATGTCTCGTGCAAGGAGCCATTTTGGGGTTGAAATATTACCGTAATGACCATACACAAGGCGCATCGGATTTTAAGGCGCGCTGTGAGCTTTTAAGAAAATGGAAGGCTTTTACGTGCGCCTTTTAGTGCGGAAAATACGCTACTGCTTTCAACCACAATGGCCTAATTCTGAACACAAAACAGAATTCTGTCCGATGTCACGGCAAGCCTGCAAATTGATATTGCGCAGGACTTAATCTAAATGAAATTTGAGGGAACAGTCTTTGATGCTAGGCAGGATTGTGAAACTGGTTTTCCCGGGTGAAACGGATTAGGAGGCCCCAATGTGAGCGCTTGCTCCTTCGAGTTGCACAAAATAATGTTCACATTAAAGCAAAGGCTTGTGGTCTATGGTCTTCTTTTAAAATTGGATACAAATAATTTACCTGTTTTGTCAGCCACTGTTTGTTGCAGACTAACTTTTTGTGCCAGTAAAGTATTTGGAAAATGTACAATAGCTTGAGTCAGTGCCAATCTTAAGACAATTATACTTCAGCAAAAATGATTATGCTTTACCTCCCCCCGCAAGGATGTGACCAATTCTTTTGAGGTACCGATGGCACCTAAGTTGGCTGTACTGATGCTACCAGTAAAAACATTCGTGTCGAGCCCTGCATTACAAATCACAAATTGAACAACTTTCAACAAAAAATTCCCCAAAAAATTGCAAACTCAAATGAACCTCTTTGGACTGCTCGGTGACCATAAAAAAAAAATAAAAAAGCACAAAAGTTGTTCTGCAACATTAATCCAATTTTTGTCTTCCTCTTGCCATTTTCTGTGCTTGTGTGTAAGCATCTATCTTTCTCCTTTTCATGTAGTACTGATGCACGCAGTATTACTGCTACTGAAAAATAGCTTCGACAAGGAAGATAAAAGGCAACGCCATTAAAATGTGTGGAAACACTGGGGCTCTTTGTATTCTTGCTGGGACATCAAAGTACACGGCAAAATCAAGTAGTGCACCAGTCACGTCCATGAGTGGGAGGCAAATACATGACAAATTTATATTGCGTCACCGCTGAGAGTCCACGAGAGTACGCCTTCATCACAAAGAGCAGATCTCGCAGTCATTTGTCTCCTTGGAGGACAGAGATTCATGAAAGCTTTTGATGCTTTCAAACAAGAATGAGATAGAAGAGCTGACAAGGCCACCGGTGGAGTTGATAGGGGATTCAAACGTATGCAGAGATCTCAACACCATGCTAATGAAATATATTTTATGTAATCGCACAGGACATCACAGGTGTATTGCATCTCTGTTGAATGTATTCAATTAAAATTGAAGGCTAAAAAGAGCAACACTCAGGGGACCGCAACACGGGAAGACGTAGAAGCGTGTGCGTGCGGACGCGCTCCTGCAAGGTTATGAGATACAGGATGTGCCCTTCGGAGCCGGTTTGGCAGGAATAAATATGAAACTGTTTCATTATTTAAAAATGTATTTTTTTTTTTTAAACTCAGTGCAGTTGCAAAAATTTAGGATATTCATATGCCCTGGTGCATGCTTGTAAGCATAGATCCATGCATACATGTGCAAGCGTGTGCCATCAGTTAATATTTTGAGATGAATATGTTTGAAAACATGATGTGATTATTCATTTTATGTAGCCAGGATCTCATTGTAAAATCAAAAATGTGTTTTCAATTTACAGAAGTTACAATAGCAAAGAGACTCCACTCAACCTGACCACATCACGCACCACAGTGAACAGATTTCGACCATGTTGGCCCTTGGTTGGCAGATGGTTTTGTGTCGTCTGAACATGGATCACAGGATAACATGCGGTGCTGTTTCACTCGGAACTCAGAGCTGCATGAAAGTTCAAGGACTTGGCTCCTGTGTAGCAACATTGCCCCCGTGTGGTCAAATTGGGGAAAGAAAAACTCTTATGTTTGTGAATGTGAGCCAATGTGAGTACAACTATCGGGAAGTCAAAATTATAACTAGTACATGCTTCCGGACAGTAATAACAACCTCTTGTTATAACTAATATTTTTTTTACATGTAGGTAAAAAAAATCACTGTGGGGAAAAATTACCATAATTATACAGTACGGTATATTTATATTTCCACCTATTTCACCTTCACTCCTTACTTGTCAGGTCACCATCACTACAACCTTGTTACTTTTTATTTGCTCATATTTCTTATATTGTTGTACTGCATTATGTTCCACCTCCAATACCAAACAGCTATTAAAGGTGAATGAAATTGCTGAGCGGTTCAATTTGAATTTGTTTGTCCATCTGCTCATTAGTGAATAGAGTACTACATGGTTCATGGAGGATGAAGAACAGACGAGGAGTGCCATTATGATGCCAAAGTGACTCATCAATCCCGCCGTTTTCTTTACTGATTGTCCTCATTAGGACTGTGGGTGAGCTGGAGCTCTCCCAACGAACTGAGTGGGAGGCAGTCTATACACTGCTCCCTGCTTTGGTCGCCAGCCAATTGGAAGGAATGTGGAAGGAAACTGATAGAACCCGTTAAAAACCGATGAAAGCGCAGGGAGAACATCTAACCGCCCCGGAGGAAGGCCAGAGACAAGCTACTGTAACCATTTAAGCTACCAGTTTTGAGTGAGGCCTTTGTATGAGTCTAAACCTTGCCCGAAAAGCTACTCATTTATTATTACCATTATTTGTAATGCCCCTCGGTGAGCCGTCATCTTATTGTGTTGGGGTAGTTTGTGCGCCCCAATGAGCCGAGGAGCTAAGTTGTCTGGGGCTTTACGCTCTGGCACGGTCACCCAGTCAGATAGGTGTGGGAGCAGAGACCTCTTATGATGAAGAAAAATAATTGATTCAGTTTTCCATTTTTTTCCCCCTTACGGGTTGCCCCGCACGCAGGTTATCAAGGGCTCCTTCTTGAGCCAAGCCTGGAGGTGGGGCTCGAAGGTGAGCATCTGGTGGCCGGGCCAGCACTTATGGGGCCCAATCGAGCTCAGCCCGAAAGGTCAATGTGAGTCCCCTTTCCCATGGGCTCAGCACCTGTAGGAGGGTGGGGGTGAGGGGGGGGGGGGGGGTCAAAGGGGTCAGGTGCTTTCCTTCTAAAGCTACTGCCCTTGTGACCCAATCTAAGATAAGCAGATAATAATGGATGGATTGGTGGATTAATAAATGTATTAAGGCATCAAATTAAGGTACCACAGCGAAGAGATGAGGGCACGATAATAATAAGCCCTTTCCACAGACAAGGGAATTAATTTGTGTAGTACATAAATAGAGAGAGAATATTATAGTTCAAAAAAAGAAATCCAATCCATTTAAATTCTATACTGGTCATGCCTGCTAATTTTCAAGAGAAACGTACCTGTACTCTAATATGAAGAAAAGAAAACAAAGCCATATTAAAATGCATAGGGTCCGTAGAGTTCAGCTTTGTTTGGCCATCTGGCTAACGCAGGCGTCGGCAACCCAAAATGTTGAAAGAGCCATATAGGACAAAAAAAAGAAATATGTCTGGAGCCGCAAAAAAAATAAAAGCCTTCTATAAAACTTACAATGAAGGAAACACATGCTGTATGCATGTGGGAGACTGAACTGAATGTTTTATGTTATTCATTCCTTTGTTGTGTGTTCAAAAACACCCCCATAGAATTTATTTTGTGATTTTGCTTTTCTTAGTGTCAGTGAAGTGATCATTAATTTCCGTTTTTCAGAGGCTGCCTTGAACGTCTCTCGAGTTGAACGAGAAGAGAGAAGGCACGGAGTCGTGTCTGTGTTTGTCGAGACTGTTAAAAGCATAAATAAAGTGTACGTTAAAAAAACAACAACATCACCGCTCTCCTTTTTCGGAGCTGAAACATGTATCTATATCTATTTGAGCTATATTAGCCTACTATCAAAATCTTTTTCCATTTTCAAACATTTTTTTATAAAGCTCCAGGGAGCCACTCGATGTCGCTAAAGAGCCGCATGCGGCTCTGGAGCCACGTGTTGCTGACCCCCGGGCTAACGGGTATAGTTTTCGGCATGTTCGTGTGAACAGTCTACTGGTAATTATCTCATGCTACTAAAACTAATCGAAAACGGGTTGAGGTTAAAAAAATCTAATAAAAAGATCTCAGAGGAAAAAAACAAACCAACAACCGTGAGCAGCGCTACAGTTTTGGTGGTCTTTCTTCACAGGGCGTGTCCTGATGACCTTTGTCGTTGCAGAGGGGAAATAAGGTCGTTTTTAAATTCTCATCTCAGTTATTATCAGTGTGTGTACGTGTAACTGCGGATCAGTTATCCGATCTTATCTGACAATGGATACAACGGACTCACTGCCTCAGCAGAAAATCAAACCGCTATCACTGAAAGATAACTACATCATACATCAGTATTTTCGAGGGGAGGGAAGCTTGTCTGTATCAAAATATGCCACGTTAAAATTCTGTAAAAGAGATGATTGCCACCTGTTTCAGAGTGAAGTGAAGTCTGAACCTCGACACAAATGCATGTGGTGCACAGTTACTGCTAGAATGTCTATAACTGCAGTGTAGTCTGATGTGCCACTGTGCTGAAAAGTCAAATCATATTTGATTACATCCGGCACTTGAAACGGAATAAGTACAGCGGGTTCTGCTGCCAGGTCACTCGAATGGAGTGGAGTGTGAATTACGATGTTGAATCAAGAATGAACGCGAAAGCATACTGACTGACACACACACACACACACTTCAGTGGAGATTGTGCTACATGTAGTCACGTTTCTGTGGTGAAATAGCGTTCGCGGAGCACCTGACCTTTATATCGCAATGAACTTTTAATGACTCAAGGAAATTATCAGGCGGACCCTGTCCTTAGGTACAAACACACACATGCACACAGTGTCCATAAAAAGGTTTGAAGTGGATAATTCGCTCTCTCTGCACAACAACTGTCTCGAGAAGCAACCACGACCTCGACACACACACACACACATACACACTCAACATGCCTGCAGACTACAATGGACGGTGGGAGATGGTGAGCAATGAAAATTTTGAGGAGGTCATGAAAGCTCTTGGTAAGTTGCTCTTCTCATTTCCTCAATGTGGTGATTGGCAAAGAAGAAGCCGTTCACAAGGGCCGGGGAGGAAAATGGATTAAAAACATCCACTGGTATTAAAGTTGGAGTGTAGCGTAAAAGAGTTTTAGCATCACACAATGAGTGGAGGAGTCAGGAAAGACCGCTCCCCACTTTCTTCATTGGGTGGCAATTAAATATGGGTCAACTTTTGAATCATCATGGAAGGACAAGCAGATAGAAACATATTTACATTTTTCTTCTCCAACGTTCCTAGAAAATAACAAATGTCTCATTGCTGGTGAGCTATTTTTAGAACAGGCCCAATGGGCTCCTCATGTGATTTTTGGGAGGGGTCTACCTGGTGCCCGAGGGCACCAAATTAGTGGCACGTGTCTTCTAGAATAATCGTGGCCACTGGAACATGGCTCCTCCATGGCATTACTTTCGATGAATTGTACTCATACAAAGACTCACAAAATTATTAATATGCTTGCTTGTCTGCTGATCAAACAAGGTGATTGTTATCACCGTATTGGCCCGAGACGGTCCTGATTATAAGACGACCCCCTTTTTTTCGAGACTCAAGTTTGAAAAAAATACTTTTTGAACACCAAATTAATTTTTATACGGAAAATAATTACAGTACATCTGAAACAAATGATTATAACCATATATTTGAGAGAAAAAAAGCATGTTATTTTGCCTCATTCCAATCTTAATATTTGAACATTTAAAGATGTAAACTAAAGTGCAATCACATTCGTAAATGAATGGCTTCTGGTTTTTGAAATGTAAATTACATCATAACTTCTCCTCAACTGCCGGTTAACCTGGCCGATCTTTGACCCACTTTTCTCCAGATTGTCGCTACATTTCTCCATTTTCTGTTATCTCTTCTCTTATTTTCTTCTCTTTTCTTTCTTACCGCTATTTTTTATTTTTCTTCTTTGTGCTACCGCTATTTTTATTTTTATTCTTCGGGACAGGTGTTCATTTTGGCCTGGGGAGTCAAGTTCAGCATTCGCTTCAATGATATCTGGCGCCATCTAGCGTCGTGAATGGGTATAATGTCTAGACCCCGAATATAAGACCAACTCCACTTTTTCAGTCTTATTTCAATGCAAAAAACACCGTCTTATATTCGGGCCAATACGGTATATCTTACCCCGCCACACTTCTTTTTCATTAATAGTCATTAATTACTGGAAAACGTGTCCAATATTTCAAACTGTGAATTTCCAAGTACTTGGCTCAACTATCCCATGGAATGTTTTTGCATTTTGATTAAGATTTCAAAGCATACGTAGGAATCGAAGCGGGTGTGCGGCGTGTGTTCAGTCCACACATTGAAGTATGAAATGTGCATCCCAAAAAGAGGACAACAAAGTGACAATCGATCTTCCGTCATTCATGCACGCAGATATCGACTTTGCCACCAGAAAGATCGCTTCCCATCTGCATCAGACAAAAGTCATCGTTCAGAATGGAGACAAGTTTGAAACCAAGACGTTGAGCACCTTCAGAAACTATGAGGTCAACTTTACCGTTGGAGTGGAGTTTGAGGAGCAGACAAAGGGTCTTGACAACCGAAAAGTCATGGTAAGAACAGCTGACTGAATTTCAAACAGGTCGCCGTAATGCTTTTTTTTTTCATTTTCAAACTTTAAAGCACAGGTGTCAAAGTCAAGGCCACATCTGGCCTGCAACATCACTTTATGTGTCCCGCGAAAGCAAATCAAGCATGTCAAGTTCCAAGATGCTTGCTAAAGCCAAAATTTCAATTTGTCACATGTAATCCACAATAACAGTCATTATTCTTGACTTCTGATTTGAAAACTAGTTATTCATCCATTTGTTGTGCGCTGTGTATGTAATATGTGGAGGGGATTAAACATTTATATGGTTTCCCAAAACTCATAACAGCCCTCCAAGGCAAACCGTAACGACAATGTGGCCTGTGACAAAAATGAGTTTGACACACCTGCTTTAAAGGAAACTCCTGAACATTTGCTCACAATCGATCCGAATGCAGTGATCCCTCGCTACTTCGCCGTTCACTTTTCGCGGTTTCAGTGCATCGCGGATTTTGTCAAAAGCATTCATCAAAAAATAAAAATAAAAAAATTGTGAAAATGCCACTAAAGGTCCGCGAGAGGCAGTAAAAGCAAAAACAACAGCGAGTCACATAGAGCAACATATACAGTACTACATGTACCGTAATTTCCGGACTATAAGCCGTGACTTTTGTCACACGCTTTCGACTCTGCGGCTTATTTAATGAAGCGGCCTATATAAAGACTTTTTTAACAGCCGCCTGTGTACCGTCTTTCTTTGTAAATATCTCATGTAACGATATGGGCGCCTGCGGCTTATATACAGGTGCGGCTTATGTGTGTACAAAATATTTTTCATTCATTCATTCATTCATTTTCCGAACCGCTTGATCCTCACTAGGGTCGCGGGGGTGCTGGAGCCTATCCCAGCTGTCTTCGGGCAGTAGACGGGAGACACCCTGAATCAGTCGCCAGCCAATCGCAGGGCACACAGAGACGAACAATCATTCACGCCCACACTCACACCTAGGGTCAATTTAGAGTATTCAATCAGCCTGCCATGCATGTTTTTGGAATGTGGGAGGAAACCGGAGGACCCGGAGAAAACCCACGCAGGCCCGGGGAGAACATGCAAACTCCACACAGGGAGGCCGGAGCTGGATTCGAACCCGGTACCTCTGCACTGTGAAGCCGATGTGCTAACCACTGGACTACCGGGCCGCCCCAAAATATTTTTTCCCTTTAAAAATGTAGTGGTGCGGCTTATAATCAGGTGCGGTCTATAGTCCAGAAATTACGGTATATGTTTACTGTATTTTGTTATTAATACACTAACCTAACTTTTTCATCTTATACTTTTACTTTACTTCAACATGCATATATACCATTAAATTTGACTTTACAAATATTATATATACTCATACACATGTACATATACCTCTACAGGGGGGTACCTATTTTCCTCTTTCACGGGTGATCTCGATCTCCATTAACCGCGATAAGTGAGGGATCATTGTAACAGCCGATCACATTCATGGATGTTTCTATTTGTTCTTTTTGCAACGTCGCAGACCCTGGTCAACTGGGACGGGGACAAACTGGTGTGTGTTCAGAAGGGGGAAAAGGAAAATCGTGGTTGGAAACACTGGATTGAGGGAGATCTTCTACATCTGGTGCGAAAGGAGCAACGTCATAATCCATTTGACAGAAAAACAATACGAACACGTTATTACGGCCAACCTCATTATTTGGAGAACTCAAAAAAAAAAAAAAAAACCTAGAAAGAGAGCGCAAGCAAGATAAAACACGTTTAGTGTCCAATTCACTTGATGGAATCTCTGCGAGCACACACTTACATTACTGTCTGAGGCAATAACAATAAAAAGATGCTGTATTAACAGATGATTACAGATAAAATATCGGACAGGTTATGTAAGAGAAATGTTGCAATATCTTATATTGTTGGTCTAAAGGTGTCTGTCCTTTCTTTTAGGAAATCCATGTGCTGGACAAAGTCTGCCACCAAGTATTTAAGAAGGCCCAATAAGATGAGCTCAGGTCTCACGTTGTCCTATGTTGCATAATGCAATCTATTTATAATGTATGAAAGTAATAAACTGACGATGGAACTTTTTGCACAGTGCTTTTTATATCCCAAACAGAAGGTTCTCTTTGGCTCTCATTTTGTATGTATTTGTATCAGAGCGAAAACAGCCCACTCACAAACATTGTGCATTATTTAGATTTCCTGTTCGGCTCGCATTTACACCGTTATTGTATTATTTATTTTAGTGTAGCTTAGAGGCCAAGACGAAAAGCCGTTTTTGGGTCGGAATGTCGCACACACACAGTAATTCATATTCATGTTTCAAAGTTTAGGCGGAGAGAAACTTATCGACCGACCTGGCTCAATCGTTACATCATTGACTTGAGGCAGCCTTGTGTTTACGATACGTTCAGTGTTTAAGTCGTACTTGAGTTCGGAGTACAATGAACCTATAATACACTTTTGTTCAAATGCCAGATTTTAGTGACATGACACAAGTCTAAACACGGCGTTATGATTCATATTGCGTTAGGTCAAATATGCGTCAAGCTGTTTTCATCCATCTCATCGGGCGGCCATTTTGGCACTTGCTGTCGAATGAAAATGACTCCACAGTTCCGCAGGGCTCAGGTAACGACCAATCATTGCGCCGTTACCCGAGCAACTGTGATGTCATTTTCAGCTGACAGTGTCAAAACGGCCACCCCCTGAGATGACTAAAAACGGGTAGATTTTGCAACTTAATTGATATTCCCCCAACGCAATATGAATCAGAATGCTGTGTTTAGACCTGTGAAGGTGCATAGAACAGAAAATGCTGGTGTTGACTTCCTCTTTAAGGCATAAAGGTTCAACCTTGGTTTAAACATTTTACAAAAGCACACTTGAAATCTCGTCAAATGCATGTGGAAAAATTGATTATGGTCTGACAATAACAAGATGAGACTTTTTGAGCCATGAGATATTCCACTGACGCAGAGGTACAAAGAGATTTTTCTTTTAATTAACGCTGTTCCATTATGTACACAAAGCGGTTAGGATGACAACTCTCAGCACAATTACATCATGTATTATGTCTCCATAAATTGTTAATTTATGAAGCACGCGTTCCTCCACAATGGCAGAGCTCGCTGCAGAGCCGTCAAATGAGATGGCTACCTTCAGCCTGCGGTTATCTTGCTCTGCTGATTTGCAGAATTCCAAATGGGAACGGGTCGATTAGACGGCAGCGCTGTTCGACTCGGACTGTTCGTATGCCTGCAAGGCCAACTCAATGTAGCCAGACCTCTGGGATTCCTTCTGGGCATAGATCTGTTGAGACAGGGGTGTATATTTATTTATTACTTTCATGGGCATATGTACACAAACACCAAATTGTTAAGTAAAATAAACTGCAGTCATAAAAATCAGGCACTGGTTCATTTTTGGGATCCAACCGAATTATTTAAAAAAAGCAAACTAATGAAAATAGTCTAGACAGGAGGAGTGGAAAGGAATGTTCCTTTCTTTGTACACACGGCACAGTCAAAATTGTTGGACCCAAACTCATCACGGAATTAACTTCAAACTGATGAGATTGGAACTTGCTGCAACGTACGCTGACGATTTGTGGTGCTCGTGGGAAAATGTTGATGCAAAAACTTTTTAAAAAACAAAAAAAAAGAGAATGTAAATCCATTTATGAAAAAGCATTCCCACAGTAATGAGTACTACCTATGATCATAACCTTGAATGCTCCTGACGGCGGCGTTCTCACCTTGAGAAGGTCGGTGTTCACCGCCTGACGGTTGGAAGCTTCCTGTGCCGACTCGCTGTCATGGTGGACCAGGTGGAAGAGAGACACGAGGCTGACTGCATCCTCCACCCTGAATCACACAAACGCGTTTCTTTTACGGTGTGTGACCATACATACATGGCCTTTCATTCATTCCCTAAAATGAATTGCGCGACAATCTACATGCGATAGCAAATTTTTCTTTATAACTTGGAGTGTAAAAAAAATAAATAAATAAAAAGTCGAGGTGATGAAACAAGGCTCGAACGCAATTGTTGCTTGATGCCGGATGAAGACTGTGAATTGTAGCAATGTCAGTCACTCCTGGGAGAATCTTCAAGGCATTTAATTTCTGACTGACGAAAGCTGCTCAAAGCAGAGACGCTCAATTTTTCGCATTCCCTATCCTTACTATACAAATGTTATCTGGATGCCATTCCTCACCCACCTTTTTCTTTTACAAATTTGAATTGATATTTTGTCATCTTTTGGCGTGATAAGAATAAGAATAAGAATAAGAAAACCTTTATTTGTCCCGCACTGGGGATTCTGTGTTGTTTCATTTTAAAGTACCGTAATTTCCGGACTATAAGCCGCGACTTTTGTCACACGCTTTCAACTCTGTGGCTTATTTAATGAAGAGGCCTATATAAAGACTTTTTAACGGCCGCCTGTCTATCGTCTTTCTTTGTAAATATCTCATGTAACAATATGGGCCCCTGCGGCTTATAGACAGGTGCGGCTTATGTGTGTACAAAATGGTTTTTTCCTTTAAAAATGTAGTGGTGCGTTCTATAGTCCAGAAATTACGGTAGTATGGATTCAAATGATCGGGATTATTATCAGGCTTCTTCAGAGCTTGCCTATGAACTGATCATTTGAATTAGGTGTGTTGGCGGACGAAAACAAATTCTGAAACACGCAGGACAGCAGCCGTCAAGGACAAGAGCTGGACATGCCGGTCTTAAATTATAAACCATTCAATATATAATAGTTAAGGTTCTTCTTGTACCTTGACCTTTTTTGATGGAGTAAATATATGAAGGAATTTTTAAAAACTACATAATTTTAGTTAGTAAAATGACATTACAGCAGAGCTTTTGACAATCAATTTAGCTTTGCTCCTCGACAAGAAAAGGTTTACTGCTATACACAATGTGAATTTAATAAATTAAAACAAATTGATTTTATGAAACCAAAAACAAGAAAAACAATTGCAGTATTAATTTACTATATTGTCATGTTTTTATCATTTATTAAAAACTTTACTTTGCTTCCCTGGGATTAAGCCGACCCTCTCTCTCTCTCTCATATATATATATATTTTTTTTTACACCACACACACACACATGTGAAAAAGTATTTGCCCCCTTCCCGACTGCTGTCTTCTTTGGATATTTATCACACACAAAGATTTCAGTTCAGATTTCAGATTTCAGAAGAACATAGCAATCAGGAAGAGTGGCAAATATGATGTCACAGCACTGTACAGATGCAAAATCAATCTTACAATTTCAGCACACTTCAACTCACAATTCTTTCTTCAACATGTCCACGATGAGGCCATCAATCCTACGAGCATTGACAAGGTACCAGGCCATGCCCCCAAAGTGCCGCGTAGAACGAAGAAGCTCGTATTTCCCGTGTTTTTCCAGATCTTCATAGGTGGCCGCATGCACCTGACACAAACGTGTGGTGAATGCAACATTGCTTTACTTGGCTGTCGAAAAATTGGAGCTCAGATGGTGTGCGAAGCAGTCCGCTAACCTTGATGTACTGCGAAGAGTCAGGTTCAAACTGGACTAGACACAAGTCCAAAACATCCTCATGTCGGTCCTGAGAGAACACCATCTAATAGAAAATAGGAGTATGCAAGTAAAACAGAAAATAAAAACAAGGAACTCTGTGTGAATTTGAATTGTCTGCCCATAGCAAAATAAAATACATACAGCTACATAATGTCATGGTTGTTTTCAGGGGAAGTCTGCACAAAAATTGTCTTTCCGATATGTTCCCTGTGCTTCCACTCGTCTAAACGCGGCGCATTCTGGTTCATATTGCATTTGTAGAATATAAATTAAGCAGCAAAATTCACACATTTTTAGCCAAATTGCTGAAGCTGCACCATGAGCCCTGAGCAACTGTGATGTCATTTTCAGGTGACAACAACTTGTTACAGCTCAACTCATATTCCATCATCAATACGTATCAGAATTCCGTGTTTAGACGTGTCAAATTCATGTAAAGAAAATTTGGAGGTGGACGACCCCTCCAGCTACAGTACAATTTCAAATATGACTGAAAGTAAAACGCAGCTCGGGTGGGATATTTCACTGGGCTATTTTCAACCTTTAGGTTCTCTTCATTGAAGAGCAGATGCGGAGTGATTTTGCGTCCATCCTTTGGGAAGTAGACCTGAATGAGTCGGTCCCGCTCTTCCCAGGTGGCTTTTCTTAGCGTGCCGTTGGTCTCCCTCACAAGGATGAACCTTTCCTGAGGGCAGAACAAACACAAAGTCACTATACATGAAGACTAACTGACAAAAAATAAATAAATCAAAAGCCTATTACATTTTTGTGCTTGTCTGAAAAGGATTCGCAGTCTTCCGTAATACACTGACAACGCATATCCATTCAGTAACAGGAAAGGAGAAACAAATAAGTATTTTCGCAACCATAAGGTGCAATTAAAAGTCTTAACATTTTCTCCAAAATGGACGGGACACCTAATAATGCGAGAGTTCCAAAATGTGTGAATGCTCTTGTGTGACTTTGATGAGCTCTCCCGCTTGACTGACTGATGTTATGCCGACACGCTGCATATAATGTAATGTACAGAGGAAATGAGGACCATAACTAAGGACAGCATGTGGACGTTAAAGTGGGAAGGGTGGGCGTGAAAAAGGACGCGAAAGGCAAGCCACCATATTAGGTGCATATACAGTAGTGCCAGTATGTGCATTGTGCATAACAGCATCCCGAAAAATGGCACCTGCGAAGAGGACCATGGGAATCAGACGCAACAGAGTTCAAGATCAACTAATCCATGGTGCTTGGTGCTTTCATTTTATGAAACTGCACCATCCATCCATCAGGGCAAGGACGACCGTGGCACAGCAACATCCGGCAGATGTCAAGGAAAAGCTGGCCATCTTCCGCTCCTACTGCAGTAAAAAGTATAACGCTCTGCGTTGCATGAAATTAAGCCGCTTTCTTGGAGGTTTTAATCATTTATTCTGCCACTCTGCTGTCCTAAATTGGCTTCCATTACCGACTGTTCTCTGAACCAATCCCCACATTCCTAGCTTACCCGCTTGGACTACGGCAAGTGATGAGGAACAAGCGTACTTTGCATTTTGAAATACAATGGAAAGATTGCCGGCACACACATCCAGCCCAATCACATCACCAACATGGACAATTTGCCGCTCACTTTGGACATCGCTGTGAACCACACCATAGAGAACAGAACGGTAGCGATACGCACAACGGGGCATGAAAAGTCGGCTGTTACTGTTGTGCTCGGTTGCCATGGTAAAGGACAGAAATGGCCACCTATGGTGATTTATAAGATGAAAGAAAAGTTTTCAGCCAGAGTCATCATTAAGGCCAATCAAATGGGCAGCAAATGAACTTGCCATCATTCCGGAAGGCTTGACGAAGGAACTCCAACCGCTGGACATCGGTGCAAATAGTGTGGTCAAAGTGAAGTTGCGAGCGGCGTGGGACTGACACAGCTTTACTAAGACTGGAAGGCAGCGTATACGCCACTATTTGTGAATGGTTTGGGGATGCTTGGGTTAACGTCTGTTTGCACTGATGTTCGAGCTTTCGCAAAAGCCAGCATCATTTCTGAGGAGCCGAACGGCAACGATACTGACTCTGACCATGACGAGAGGGAACTTGGCGTGTTTGATGGACAACTTGCCCAGCTGTTCATTTCGGATCCAGAAGATGAGGACTGTGATTGATTTGTGGATGAGGATTGAGGATTGGTACACTGAGTTGCCTTGTGTATGAAATGTGGTGTACAAAGCTGCCTTGCCTTCAATGACGTTTTACACCAATATAGGTTGAAGCAATGTCCATCCAAAATGTTCCCTGCTCTCTTTTTTAGTTTAGATAATGAAGGTGAATGTACTTACCCTGTCTGGAATATTGTAGGTGATGTCTGTGAAGACGTATTTGGCTGTATCCATCCCATCTAGAATTTTGTCCACAGACAGTATGTCACTGATGGGCTTCCTCTCAGGTAAAACGGGTGGCATTTGGAGCAGCTTTTTTGCCTTCTCCGTGGCCAACTTCATCGCCTGAAAGTATATAGTGGCTACTGAGTAAAAAGTCACATATGAGATTACAAGTAAAAAAAAAAAAAAAGGGTAAAATTGAAGGCACCTGCTCCAACTGTTCATCAGTCATGAGTTTATACGTTGGCGGGCTCAGCTCCTGTTTAAGTGATCGGAACACCTTTTGCAGATCCAGGCCTGTTACCCTGGTGAGGATGTCCTGGACAACTGGGTCTGTGAACTGGGGCTTTTCGGTGTTTTGCCCTAAGAAAGAGAACATATGCAATCCTAATTATGCCTCTGACTGACTGCTCAGGGTAAACATTCATCTAAATTCAGTTTACTGAACTTAATTGACGAGCAACGTGACACAATTGTCTATCTATCTTCACCATAGTAAATGTAGAACGCTACCGGTACTCTGAATTGCAATTTATTTTTCTATCAAGCTACACCAACCAAACAACATTAGCTGTAAAAATAATGTTTCATTGCAATATCTACTAAAAGACAACGTACTTTTTCACAATTGAAACATGCAGAAGCTATGGATGGTGAACAGTAAACAGAATAGTTTGTACAACAAATCCAAACGTGGATGTTTTGTACTTGCGACACATGACAAGGTCAGCTTGATATTTACATATTTTGCTCAGCACATCATGATGCATTGAATAAAATACATACCGCTGTCTTGCGGATCGCGGCAAAAAGTCCTGGTGACGCATTTTACATGCAGGTTTTTATTTCTCTTAACACTTTGCAACCAAGAGTAGCCTCGACATAAGCACCGTGCCTTCCCGAAGGCCGCCATATTTTTTCTTCTTCGTTTATTTTTCTTCTTTTCTTACGCCTCGCAGACACACACGGTTGCTGTCGTCGCATCACTGCCACCTTCTGTTCCAGGAAAGGTCAAACAGAAGTGACTCTCAAAAGAACGGTAAATATCACTGTCAGATATTTAGATAGATAGATACTATCTATCTGATAGATAGATAGATAGATAGATAGATAGATAGATAGATAGATAGATAGATAGATAGATAGATAGATAGATAGATAGATAGATAGATAGATAGATAGATAGATAGATAGATAGATAGATAGATAGATGTGTTAAGTGTTAAGAGAAATAAAAACCTGCATGTAAAATGCGTCACCAGGACTTTTTGCCGCGATCCGCAAGACAGCGTGTTTTGTGAAAGGATGCATTTTAAGCAAAACTTTTACTTTGATGTTATTATTTTTGCATTGGTGATCCCTCACAAATCTCAGCAATATTTTCTAGCTAAATAACACAAAAAAGGTCACTTTGATTGCGAAATAACAGTTGATGGCAAGACAAACACTGCGCCGATGCATGCATGACCTATGCATGACCTATGCATGACCTTTTCATGAACGTTGAACTTCGTGCGCGTATGTGTGTGTGTGTGTGTGTGTGTGTGTGTGTGTGTGTGTGTGTGTGTGCGTGTGTGTGTGTGTGTGTGTGTGTGTGTGTGTGTGCGTGTGTGTGTGTGTGATCGTCGGACCAGACCAAACACCCACTCACGCTGTGTGCGACCAATATCTGATCAAAGCCACTTCTGCTCTCTAGTGGCAATTCATCATACTGAAATCATTCCCACAGCCTGGACGTTGACCGAGGAGGTGCGCGAAGTCCTTTACGGTATTTATATATATTTTTATGAAAAATACCCAAAACGTATTCATATTTTTCGGCACGAAATGATTGCGTTTTTGCAAACTTTTGAATAAAAAAAAAAAAGACCCAAGAGTGAACAAAATTCCAAGCAGTAAAGCATCATGGGATACCGAATTTCATCTAGGCCCGTGTATTTACTGTAAAAGTGGCGTCTGTCTTATTTATTTATTTATTGTATGTTGAAAATGATATACTAATGTCCAAAAAACTGATTTAAAAATATCAAAACAGAAAATAATGTAGTGTGGGCGCCGGACTTTAAAGCCATCAAGATTCTGGGGGCTGAATGGGACCAAAAAAGGGAAAGCAACCTAAAAATGTCAGAATTAATGGCTTACTCTGCAACAGAGTTGGAAAGAATTTTTTGAAGAAATAGTCTGCGGCACAGCATAACTGTCGAAGTCATTTTTGCAAAACAAGCAAAAACACATTGGTATCTTGTTATTTAACCTTTTTCCTTTTGCTTACATCTTCACCCATATTGTTGCAGGTTTTTTTTTACAATATCAATAAAAGAATAACAATGTGGTTCTAAAAATATTTTTTTTTCCAAAATAATGACTGAGGCAATTACGCTCTGTGTCTGAATAAATGGTTTTATTTCAGAATGTAATGAGACATTGAACTGCATGAATTAAAAAATAATAATTTTGTGTTAATGGAAAAATATTGGGCTGTTCGAACTGACCTGTGAGGTACAGTATATATATACGTTTAATTAACAACAGACACTTAGAGTGCCAGTTAAATAACCAAAAATAAAAAGTCAATTGTCCTCAATACTGTAATCTGTCCACAAGATGGCACTGTGATAACACGGGAGAGCATAATGATTTAGGTTTGGAAATTTCAAAGCTATTTTTACTCCTTATAAAGTCACTCTCGTCCCTAAATTTAGTGTTTCCCCCAAAAATTATTGACCCAAGGAACTAATTTTACAATTTTAAATCTCAAAGCACCAAAGGTCTTCCGTGTTCACATATGCTGTGTAATGTGTTCGTGTTAGTGTTACCACCATGTTAATCTCACCACCTTCTCCATTCACGGTAGCACTACAACTATCATTATTCGTAGGAGTTAAAAAAAAATTACAGCAATGCAACCGTTTATCTTGTTTAGGGTCATGGGGAGCTTGCGCATGTCCCAGACTTCCGGCACTCTTCGGTCGATAATTGCAGGGCATATCGAAACAGACAACCATTCACACTTAACATTAACACCACGGTTCAATGTTTGTTCAGTGACGCTCATCAGGCTTCCTGCACTGTACTCAAGCAAATGCACCACAATCAGTAAAACTCTTTATTTGGTTCATTTAAATGTCTTACCCTTTGCATATTTCCTCAAGGGAAAACTCAACTCTCACTCATTCGTGTTGCACACCGCAGAGAGAACGCACGCACGCACGCACGCACGCACACACACACACACACACACACACACACACACACACACACACACACACACACACACACACACACACACGCAGGGATGCAAGGTGAAAGGGGGGGGGGGGGGTCATGGTGCTTTGCTCAAGGACCATTCAACAATCGTCAGGAAACAGACTAGCATCTCTCCAACAACGACTTGTTGTTTTTACATTTGTCTCCAGCTTATCTCAAACCAGTTCCAAAGCCAAGTCCTTATATTGCCGCCCCTATTGGTTGGCATCGTGATACAAGTCTTTCTATTCTTTTCTGGTGTCTCCCCAATATGTGTTAGTATCATTAATATGGGGTTTCAATGGTCTGTTTTCATTTACTTTTGTCGTTGGGTTATTGTTTTTTGTTTTAATTTGGATTCATTCTATTTCTAAGATGTAAGTTATTCTGTTTTGCTATTCCTTGTAAATTTATCAGAAATCGATTATTTGATTTTTGATTGATTGATTTGTTTGTTTGTTTATATACACACTTTTTATGGATGGAAAAAAAATGCAGCTTATAAAAATTACCTTATTCTGCCATTCCGTACAGACACAAAGAAGATATTTGCTCCTACTTAAAAATACAGTATAGACCATATCCTCACTAGCTCACAAATCTATGAAATTTTAGGTGAATGGGGTGTGGCTTAAGTGGGTAATGAGGTGAATGGTTAGCGGTAGTAAGGCCAGAAGCACAGACAACAGTGGAATGATGTGTTGATTGAGCTGCAAGAGGCCCCTACAACACAACCAAATGTATGCAGCTGTCACATTGCTGAAAGAAGAAGACAAGTAACCACACTGTAAAAAAAAAAACACTACTTGGATGGATGGTGCTAAAACAAACATCAAATTTGGAACAACTTTAAAATCTAAATTATTGACATTCCTGGCAACAATGTTAGTCAGCACATCAAAGCAAGCGGTTGTTTGCTCCAAAACAGTTTGCTGAGTTGATGTTTGGGGGACAATACACACGGGGCAATTAGTTCTGAAAACTTTTCTTTTTATTTCTTTGTTGAAAATGTTGCAGCAAATTTTCACTTTAACAAAACTTAAAATATTTTGTTGAATTGCCTAACTTCAAATGTTATCAAAGTTTACATTTTACACTTTACATTTTGACTTCACTCTTTTTTTTTTACAATGCATGTTCCCCAAAAGTCAGTCAGTCTGTCTGCCTGTTTCACCCAGTCATCATATTGGTTTCAATTTAAACGGTTTGATTGCACCGAATCGAACTCGATCTTATTGTTCCACTTGAAAATATAGAGAGAATGATCTTTTATTGGAAATACACAACACAACCCATTACACACCCACACATATTGGCTTTTGGGTGAGATTTCAGGACGAGACTAAAATGCATTCAAACCTTTACACATGAACTTAATGTGATCCTTACTATGCTTTTGAATGCATATGTTCAACTGTTAAATATTTCAGTACTTTTGCACAAGTTGCTGTTCTTGAACGAGGAGCTAAACGGCAAAATTCACAACTAGCGTTGACAATAAATGTCCCGGTTCAAATAGAGCTGGTGTTTCACCAGTCGACCTCATCATGCTTTTCCCATTTTGACATAATGAGACCAAGACGACACCTAACAGTGGATCAACAGTACCTTGCCACTGTGCTGCTTCAAACAGGACGTTCTCAGACAGAAGTGGCCACTGATCTCAGACTGTCACAGAGTGTCATCAGCAGGTTGCAACGGAGATGCCGAGAGAGTGTAAGAGTGACAGAAAGATGTAGAAGTGGACATCCTTTGGCCACATCCAATGCTGGTGACCGCTACATTGTGAACAATGCCCTGAGGAACCGGATGAAGAATGTCCACTCACCTCCAGGCACTTTTATTAAAGGAGGTGAGAGGCACAGAAGCGTCACGCCAGGCCATTCAAAACCGTTTACATCAGCGTGGTCTGCGTGCTAGACGACCTGCAAGGGTACCTGACCACACTAGCAGGCACAGGCGTCTCGTCTTGCATGGGCCAGGGAGCATTTACGCTGGATGAGGGACCGGTGGGCCTCAGTGCTGTTCTCTGATGAAAGTCGATTCACGTTGAGCAGAAATGACGTTGGAGACGTCAAGGAGCGCATATGCATCGGCCACTGTTGTCATCAGACGAGCTTTTGGTGGTGGCGGTGTTACAGTGTGGGCGGGTATGTCCAGTCGGTACAGAACTACCCTACACTTTGTGAATAGTACAGTGACAAGCCCATCCTACCTGAATAACATTATTGTATATATGTGTGTGTGTGTGTGTGTGTGTGTGTGTGTGTGTGTGTGTGTGTGTGTGTGGAAACAGTCATAATAATTTAATTTTAGGAAAAAGTGGCAGAATTTGTCTCACATTTATAGATGTTGTGCACACACATTAATCAATACCAAAGATGAAATGAAGAGATGCAGCACATTTAGCAAAAATCTATTTTCCATCTGGACTACAGATGGAAAGTTAATGCATCACTGAAGCAATAGCACTTGTGTGTGAACTTGTGGGTTTCGTGTGTGTGTGAGAGAGAGAGAAAGAGAGAGAGCACGCGTGTATGTGTTTTTTGTTGTGTTTGAAGGAAGCCCGTGTGTGACAAAAAAGGTTGATCCTCATCAACATTTATGACAAATTAATGTGAATAAAATAATAAGTGGACAATGTTACAAAAATGCATAAAATGAAAATCATTTTGTTCATGATTGCGCTCATACAGAACAAGCCACCTCCATGAGCCAGCAAATCAGAAAAGGAGGTGAATATAACATTTTGCTGCAATCTGTTGCATTCGCGTCAAACAAACCATATCAATGCTCATGTCAACAAGATGACTGTAAAAATTACACCAACCTGATCAAATTCGACTTTTGTTCATATTTGTCGTTTTCACACAAACTGCAATATGTGTCACCCTTACTGGGAGCAGCAGGAAGCTGAGTGGAGAAACATGAGTGCGGAAGAGGGGCTGGATGGGGGTCCAGGCAGTGTAGAAGGAAGGCAGTGGGTTGGTAGGGAGTCAGGCAGGCGAGTGAGCGGCGGTGGTGATAGCAGGGCACTGACTTGCCTCCTTTGTTTATTTAGCTTTCTTCATGTTGAACAGAGAACAGGTTCAGAGTGGGGTGAAACGGAAATGTGTCGTGTGTGCGTGCATGCGTGTGTGTGTGTGTGTGTGTGTGCAGGTGTGTGTGTGTGGGTGGGTGTGGGTGTGTGTGTGCGTGAGAGAGAGAGAGAGAGAGAGAGAGAGAGCGAGGGAGAGATGAAATACAAAGTGGATTAATACATTTTGTAGAGATGCCAAATTGAGATCCAACAGATGGATTTGTTTTAAACTTATTCATGTCTAAATCAACTCAAGTTTATTTGTGTAGCCCATTATCACAAGAATCTCAAAGGCTTCACAAGCCCACACTTGACTCAAATGGGTGACATCCCCTGTTCTAGACCTCCCAATGGGGCAAGGAAATACTCAAAAAGACATTTGGCGAATAAAAGGAGAAACCTTGAAAAGGACTGCAGATGGAGAAATCCCCCGAACAGGATGGCCAGGTGGCAACGTATGCTGAGTGGTCAACATTTACGTCTTGCATAGTATGGTGTCGTACAATGTTAGTGAAAACAGCATAAGAGTTCGTTTTGCGAAATAAAGTGCTGCAGGTTGACCCATCTGTGAAAGCGATTCTTTCTCAGGTCCACGGGAACCTCACATCTATCTCACATCTTGAGTCACACCGATTAACACAGAATACATCACACTTGGGAATTTAAATCAGGACATTGACCTTTTCCATAAATTGCGGCATCCTGGGAAGATGAATTTTCAGCGTACAGACATATAACTCGCCAACTACATGCTGCAGTGGAAGAAATGAGCCAAGCTATAACTAAGTCACTTGCACTTGTGCCGCATAGCCACTGATGCCAATAAAGGCTCTTCGTTTTTTATTTTGTTTTACAGTCAAACCTCGGTTTTCGAACGTCTCGGTTCTCGACCAATTCGTTTTTCGACCAAAAATTTTGAGTTTTTGATGCCTCAGATGACGAACAAATTTCGGTTCTCGAACAAACTGAGCGCACTTGAATGCACCATTTGACTCCTCTTGCCTTCCTTACACGAGGAAGTGACGCTTCCTCGGGTAGACGAGGAAGTGACGCTTCCTCGTGTTGCTTCCCATTGTGAGCAGACGTGTTCAGTAAACATATTTTAAAAAGAGCGTGGTTTCGGTTTTCGAACAATTTCAGTTTTCGAACAGCCTCCTGGAACGGATTATGGACGAAAACCGAGGTTTAACTGTATTTAGTTTTTTTGTAGTGAGGGCTCATCTTGATTTTAGTGCCAGTGTATCTCCAGTTTATTGTGTTTGAGAATTTTGCAGACCGTACTCTACCTTCATGGGCATTCCAGAGGACCGAGGGCTCTTTTCTATTTCACGCTAGTTTGATGATATAAAGTAGACTTGACTTAAGATGAGGTGAAACTAGGTCTAAGTTGTGGCGCAGGTGGTGTCGCGTAATTACTTAAGATCTGATCGAGGCTCAAGCAGACAGATACTGAGCTGCACGGGCGTGTGTGGTGGACGTCACCATATTGAATTTGTAACTATGACAATGGAATACAGTCAAACCTCGGTTTTCGAACGTCTCGGTTCTCGACCAATTCGGTTTTCGACCCAAAAATTGGACTCCTCTCGCCTTCCCTACACGAGGAAGTGACGCTTCCTCGTGTTGCTTCCCATTGTGAGCAGACGTGTTCAGTAAACATATTTTAAAAAGAGCGTGGTTTCGGTTTTCGAACAATTTCAGTTTTCGAACAGCCTTCTGGAACGGATTATGGACGAAAACCGAGGTTTGACTGTACATCAAACCCACTGAATCAATTCATTGAACAAATTATCATTATGATACAATACAATACAATACATCCTGATTTATATAGCGTTTTCACAACAGCTGCAGCCGTAACAAAGCGCTTTACAAAACAGTTAACATGCGTAACATATGATGTTTAATATATTTTCAAAAGTACTCCCCTGATCGTGGCTCAACTACGGGTGAAGGTGGTGCGATTGTCACACACGGACACACGATCAGGGTGGAAGGCAATCTCCAAGTGCCCACATCACAGCGGCCCAAATTCATCTGGAAGTTAAGATCTTGCATTTCCTTTTGGCACAGCAATCCAATGGCAACTGCCTCATTGTTCTGAAATTGAGGGTTAGAGGCTTGGCTCCGTCCTTCCGATGTGGAGTTTGCACGTTCTTCCCATTCTTGCAAGTTTATTTTTTCCACGCATCCTCCCGCATTCCAAAACCACGCTTCTTAGGTTCATTAAATATTCTGAAATTGTTCATTCGGATAAATGTTAGTATGAATGTTTCTTTGCCTACATTTGCCCTGCAATTGGTTGGCGGCCAGTCCAGGCCTCACCACGATTCTCACCCAAAGGCAGCTGGGAAAGGCTCCGCTGACTTGCGACCCCGTCAAAGATAAGATGTATATAAAACGAATGCTTAATTATTCCGTTAAGATGATTGGAGAGCACTCGATAAGAGTTCGAAATCTCTCATTGGTGAAAACGTGATCACACCAGGAACTGTGGCAACTTGCCAAAGTCTTTGTGTGTGTGTGTGTGTGTGTGTGTGTGTGTGTGTGTGTGTGTGTGTGTGTGTGTGTGTGTGTGTGTGTGTGTGTGTGTGTGTGTGTGTGTGTGTGGCTTCGCACCTGTGTGTGAGAAGTTGTGGCTTGGGAGTGAGCACTCAAGGTCAGTTTTATTCTCCTCCTGCCCCCTCCTCCCCCATAGGGGAGGAAGAATGAGGATGGGGAGAGAGCGGACTGAAGGCTAGAGGAGGCACAATGATAGGAGCAGTGAGGGGGAGAGTGGGGTGATAGTTTGGGTGGACAAGGGGGCACTGTGACATTACTGTACATCTGGCCTCCAAAAGATCCCTCTGAAGCCATTTCATAATTAGAATGAGTCTGTGCAACACCTTCACATTTTTTTAAATTATTATTATACTGAATGACTAACTTGGGGCACTGGCCAGAGAGATTTAAAGGGACAGCAAGTGGGAAAAAATAGCACCAAGATGTTGTCGAAAGCATTGAAACATCTACATGTGAATTTGAAAACTTAAAATGGTGACACACTTAACATTTTTGATTCACAAGGGGTTTTTTTTTCAGAGAAACCGATTCGTAGAAATCCTTACAAACATTACTTTGGTTCACGGGAGGCATCATCACTTTAAAGGACTTGGTTGCTAACATAGCCCAACCAGTGTCATGTGAAAAATCATGTCATTTATTAAAAACAGCAGTACTGTCACGATAGCACACGATGACAACTAAGCAAACAAGCGGACAAGCAATGTCATGTGATCATGTGCTTGTCATAACTAAATGACATGTTGAGTCGGGTTGTGTCTTCAACTCCATGGCAGAGGCTCCGTCGAACCCCTGAGACCGATTCACCGAACCCCTAGGGTTCGATCGAACCCAGGTGAAGGACCACTGGGCTAACGTTATGTCAAATTAAATAGGTCGATCTGAGGGTTGACTTGAGGAAGGAATGAACATTGATTTCACCTAGACCGGCGGTGCTCAATTGGCTGCACTCAGGTAACATATTTGTGGCTCCCAAACTGTTACCTCCCTATCCAAGATCAGACAAGATCTGGGCGTTCTCATTGTAGTAAGCCACACTTGACTTGGCACAGCTCAGTGCGCAGTCAACAAGCCCGTTCATTCTGGATGTGACAGGGTTATAAGAGTTGGTAATTTTTCATGATGGTTTGTTTTTATTTCGTTTTGACTGTTATGTTAAATTTAGTTTGTGAGTTGGGTTTGTTAGTTTTTATTAGTTTTATGATTTCCCCAAATGCTATGGTATAGTCTCGGAGGTTTTTTTTCATCAATTTTAGTCTTTTTTGTGTGTGTGTATTTCTCATGTGCAAGATTTTTTTTAAATATCACAGTAAGTTTAGTGTGGCTAAAAAAACCTAAACATATCATTTAAAAACACTTTTAAAACAACCATGCACAAATCAGATACAGGTAAAGTATAATATCGTTTCAAGTTAGATGCATCAGAATCCAAACAAATAAAGCCATGCTAGTCTCGCTTTCCATCCCATGTTTGCCAAGTTGCCAACTTCTAAAATGGATTTGTGGCTTGAATTCCTGTTGAGAACTATTAAACACGTTTGCACTGTGTACTACTTTGTACATAAACAACTATATATTTTTTCATATCTGAACCAAAAAAAGGAGAGCACATGTTTCTTAGTGTCACATTTTGGGCTGAGTTAAGTGAGCAAAGCAAGGGAGCCATAAACCACACATGCAAGCTTGTCGCATCGGAGCGATGTCATCTGTTGCTGCTTTTTTTTACTGGCTGAGCGGTTAGCATCACAATTGACAAGTTCTGGGTTTGAATTTCATCTCATTTAGGCTTTGTGGAGGGTTTCCTTGTACTGCCTGTGCTTGCGTGGGTATTCTCCGGGTACTTCCTCCCACCTTTACAAAACATGCATGTTAGGTTAATTGAAGACTTAGTAAGCTAAGCTCCTTTACAATTAAGAAGACATATTGTGTAAAAATGAATGGAGAGTTATGAGTTGTGGGGGGGGGGATTGAAAATCGAAACATATTGGAGGTTGATCAGCATACCTAAAATGGATTCGGTTCAGACTTAAAGGCTTCACTTCATTTGTAATAAATATGTAATAAATATGTAATACATTCATGCATGCACAAACCTAACCTTCTGCTCACCTTAGTCCATCAAGTTGCAAGTCAAACCAACTGAGATACATGCATATCAGAAAGACCTCTGCGTTGTATTTGTTTCCAACTAAACTCACAACTGGCTGAGTTCACAGGTTTGTAGGGAACATGAGAGGCTGCCTGCCAGTCCAAGGACCCCCTCCTTCACTCTTACTTTGTTGTTTTTATAATTTAAGATTGCGTTGACCAAGGGATGAAGTGACAGGAGGAGCGTGGCACTGATAAGGAAGCTAATACTCTGCTTTCTAAAAAGGTTAAAGGTCACCTGTGCTCCACTGGGGAATGTTTGGGTTGTTTTGAGAGACCACAATTATTTGGAGAGATAAAGAGGCCTCTTTTATATAGCATATATACTATCTGTATAAAGACCCTTTAGGTAAAAACAAGGTGGATGGCATCTTAGAACAGAAGCCTTGTCCCATCGAAGGAAATACCGAGAGATCAGTAGTCAGATGTGCTCAGGCGCACACACAAACAGAAAGCACACGCACGCATGCACAGCTCTTAATTAGGCTGTTGATTGAGATAGCCTCTAAGTTTAGCCTCAGGGCGCCAGCTTCCCGCACGCAGCCGTTTACATCCCATCACCAGAAGGGAAAAGGCGGAAGAAGAGGTGATTTATAACTGTCATGATTGTCACGGTAGAATTACGCACAAGAAGGAGGATGTAGTGGTGCTGATGCTGAGAGGGAAACTGAGGTACACCCAAGATGATGAAAACGGTTATTATTGCCATTTGATCGATTGCATCCTTGTTTTTGCTTTTGTTCTGAGGCAATTAAAACCCACTGATGATCCAAAAGAACATAAAGGCACATACATGTTATGCACATCCAAGACTGACAAGATGAAATTTGAATTTTTTTGAAGGTCTCTCATTAAATTTGGTATGGAGTAAATGGAACATAGCTTTACAAAAAACAATGACTCGAATGATCAGGCTGAGAGACAGTCTGCAGGTGGCCACAAAACCAAAGTGATCCGTGATCGCCCCGGCCAACTTTACATCATCCGCAAATGGAGATGCTCTGGCAGTTCCTTTTAAATGTACCTTGAAACAGTTGATCTCCTTCATGGACTCCAGCCATGAAGACCTTGCGCCTCTCTTGCGCTGAATTTAAATGGAATGAGAGGAGCCGCTTCCATTGGCTTGGAAGCAAGACTGCTGTGTTCATGCCCACTACGGCGCAAATGCCCGTTTCTAACTGTGTGGTCTGTGAAATTCCAAAAGAACAAAAACTCCGCCCATGCACAATCAGATGACGCATTGCGCAAGAATTGTGCTGGGCATGAAAATAACGCCCTTAATGTCCCTTGACATTATTATCTTGTTAATATATTGTATGTAACGTGTACATGCCACATTTCATTCAGTAGATTCCAAGTTATTCAAATGTGTGGTGTTTGGTAAATAATATATATCGTGTATTAATGTTCCTGTCAGCTCATTGTGCAGGGCCATTGTGTGCAGTAATTACATGGTAGTAAATGTGCCCGAATGTGTAATATTTAATATTCAATCCCACTGTGCCCCTAGGTCCACACCGTCAAACGCCTCATTGCTCACAGCCTTCTCCAGACTTCAGCCTACTGTTGTTTGAACAACACACATAAAATCTGCTTCTAATTTAATTCCCCTTCTAAAATGTGTTATGCATTAATTTGTCGCTAAAAGCAAAACCAATCTGATCATGGGAATGTCTACTTAAATATACTCGCCCATAATTCTGATGTGGTCTGAGATGAAAATAAACCAATTCTCTACAGCTGCAGTTGTGTTCAGAATTTTACAATAATTAAATTCAACTGTTCTTTTTCCCAGGATTGAAGGATTATGCCTCTTATATCTTCAATTATGCCTCTTATGTTGTTTGTTTTTTTGTTTGTGTGTTTTTTATGAGCAATGTGTGCACAATTTTGAATTAATTACGGATTTTGTCTAATCCAAGCAGGATTAAACATAAATCTCGCTATTGGCTCAAATATTTTCACCACACAAAAGCATGTTTGCTGATGAAAGGAAACTGGCGAGGATGTTCATTAACAGCCCAGAAACCGTGAAGCTTCATGCCTGCCATGGACTGGAAAATGAGGAAACACCACCCTCACTCTTCCACAAATAATTCATTTAGCCATGAAGACAGAACTCATGCTGAGAGGAGTCAACCTGCGGCTCGGCAACTGTCAAGTATGGTGACGGTACATTTTACTGTGCCTTGGCTTTATTTTGCTGCCACTAGTACTGGTGCATCACACAAAATGTAAGAAATAATGACGAACGAGTTCTAAATCCGTATTATTCATACGTAGCTCAAATTAACAAAACAGGTTTGGGAATGCATAAAGGAGGCGAACATTAAGATTCTTGAAATGTTACCCAAACCCCTGACCTCAACCCCATTTGTGGACTGCGCTGAAAAATCAGTTAGTGCCAGAGGTTTATATTCATTTGACCAAATCTGCCAAGAAAAGCAGTCAAAAGTCCATCAAGAATTATGTTGGGAAATTGTTAATGGCTACAAAAAATGTTTGTGTTTAAAGTACAACTTGCTAAGAGACAGTTCACCAAATTTCAGGATTACAAAACATACCTGATTTAAAGCAGCAACAGCTAAATTTAGCCTTAAAAGAAAAGTCCTTATATAGGCCACTTCACTTTTTTTAGCCAAGTCATAAGAAAGTTGTCACAGAGATGCGTTTTTCAAACTGTTAATCACATTAACCACTGGCAAACCTTATTTTATTTTGTCCAGACAAGGCCAAACACGGCTAAGTACGCAGCAGCCCCGCAGAAAAGTAATCCGCCGCTGCATCCAGTCTGCGCATACTCTGCCTCAACGTAAATACATAATAAAGTCGTCATTTATGCCCTTGAAAAGTCAGGTTTTGCAAGGTGGTAGAGTAGAGGACCCCCAAAAACAGGGAGGCAGGTTGGACTGACCAAGATGTATTTTTAAAAAAAAACACTTGCAGGAGTACCCTGGAAAAAAACCTAACTGAAGTCCATGAACAAAGTACCGAAAACCACAAGGGACCAAAGTAACAAAAACCTATGACAGAAACCAAAATGTGACAGGAGTACACAGACACTCACAAAAACAGTGACAGCAACAATGACCCGACACTGAGTGGTCAGGCCCGGAGTCCTTTTAACAGAAAACCTACTAATGACATGATGACCAACAGGTGTGCCGCTGTGGGAGGAGCCTGACAGAGTCACCTGTTGATCCCAGACAGATCAACCGTGACAGAAAATTGGCAGCGTCCTACAAGAGCTCGTCGGGAGAACTTTTTTTGAACTTTTTGTAATTTATTTTTATCATGCGGTTGCTTCGATAAAAGTGTTGAAACAATCCCAACATCTTAATAAATCACGTGGCCTTTACCACGTGTCACCCAGCTGTAAAACGGCTGCTCTGATTAATGTCGCTGTAAACAGCAGATTGGAATAGTAAACAGTAATTCCGTTTGGTCGTTAATTTTCGTTCGACTCAGAATACAAGGCTCCATGCAACCCATGACTGATACGAAGATTCAGAATGAAACCATTTCAGTGGTCTGCTGTGACGAAATTCGGTAAAAGTATTGGCAGGACCAAGCTTATTCGTAAAAATCCCTAAATTAACCGTTACATTTAAAGTCAGGCGGCGCGGTGGGCAGTGGTTAGCGCGTTGACCTCACAGTGCAGAGGTACCAATTCCAGCTCTGGCCTTCCTGTGTGGAGTTTGCGTGGGTTTTCTCCGGGTACTCCGGTTTCCTTCCACATTCCAAAAATATGCATGGCAGGCTGATTGAACACTCTAAATTGTCCCTAGGTGTGAGTGTGAGGGTGGATGGTTGTTCGTCTCTATGTGCCCTGCAATTGGCTGATTGGTTCAGGGTTATCCCTACTGCCCGAAGACGGCTGAGATAGGCTCCAGCCGCCCCCGCGACCCTTGTGAGGATAAGCGGATCGGAAAATGAATGGATGGACATTTAAAGTTGCAGGGTTTCAAAGCGCGGGAAACAAATCCTTCGGGCACTTCTGGGAAGTCACCATGGAAGTATCAGAGAGCTTCCAAAAAAGTTGCCAATAACTTGTCAATTGCAAAGCAATTTAGAATTCTGCAAATACAGTCCTGAAAAGCACCTGAGAGAACAAGATTTGATCATTTGGCCAGTTGAACCCAGTGTACATGTGTTGAAGAATGTGGTTGTACGGCTGTCCAGTTGTGTGGCTGACCTCAGTCTCGCTCGCCAATGCTGTGTGTATTTGCGGGCCAGCAGAGTGCTTCGCCAGTGGGAGGTTTCATGCGTTTGATGTTGCTGACAGTTGCCTCCTCTCTCCGTCTAGCCTCAGATCAGTGGCCCGGGGCTTGCGTGGGCCGACCCGGTTGAGATGACCGCCGCAATGACGGTCATCGAACAGGCCTTCCTTGGTCACTTGAAAGTGGGTCACGTGACACAGTGGGCCAGTTGATACTGATGTTGGCCTTGCCTCTTCATGTGGTGGGAAAACACTGCAACAGATGGCTTCAGAAGGTCCTAGAAACATCTGCAATGTCCACCACTGGCGAGAATCTCACCCCCTGCTGCTTAAGAACATATCCCTGGAATAACACAACTGGTTGATAGCGTAGAAAGAGAACCTTTTAGTTCCTGTTTTTATTTGGATGTCTTATAGTGCTTTGTGACAGCCATTCATCTGAATCATTGTGCTTGACACATAGAGTGGACTTATTTGTCAAGGTGTCTGGGTTATTCCCAATCTTAAACGAGATCCTTAAGAGTGCTTGTGCGTGCGTGTGTGTGTGTGTGTGTGTGTGTGTGTGTGTGTGTGTGTGTGCGTGTGTGTGCCTGCACCCCAAGGAACACTCCATAGCCTTTGACATATTGTTAAATTGAAGAATGTTTGAAGTATGATGCAACATCAGCTGCTCTCACTTAGCTTTGAGCTGCCTTCCTTTGAAAAGTCCTCTCCGGTCTCAAGTTACGATGGAGACAGCACTAGAACCACACTTTGTATGTGTGTGTGTGTTTGTGTGTGTGTGTGTGTGTGTGTGTGTGTGTGTGTGTGTTTGTGCAAACTGGAAGGAGAAATCTGTTTTAAATGGCGTGTTAATGTGGCTGTTTGACTGACATGCAATCTTCATGTGGTACATTTGACCATTTCGGATGTGTGCCTCTAACATGAAGCGTGGAAGTCCAAGATATGTGGTAGAGATAAGGTCCACAAAGGTTTGGGAAATTTCTCGCTCAGTTTAGTGCACTGCAGAGGCAGGGCCTGGCGTTACTGTTGTGAATAATATCCACGTGTGGATTGTACTGCGTACTTCATTGTGTGATGGGGATGTTTGCATTGGTGGGTTGAAGTTGTCATCGGAGTGCGTGGTGGAAAACTTTTCGTTTCTTCAGGGCTCCATTTGTTTCCATTTGCTGGATGTGTTGGACTCAACCTCTTCCGCTTCTTATCATGATGTCAAGTGAAGAATAACCTTTTGTTAAGCTAAGGCTGACAGAAAGTGACCCCAGATGCACATTCTTTTGTTGAACGTGTTACATGAATTCACCTCTGACCTTGACTTTCCTCCCTTCCAAAAGATCCATTTGCTTGATCTGCCAGTTTTAGAGCACATGCGACGAGGTTTCGGAAATATTTTGTATGAGCAGTGAGGCAGCTCAGTCACTGGATTAATACAGGAACGTACTTGATTCGAGAGGCTGGACAGAAGGCATTAGCGAAGAAAATCTTTTGACACAGTCCCAGTTTAATGAATTCCTCAGAGCGCAGAAAGCCGCCCCTCAGCCACATCAATCACTACATAACAAGCGTGGTAATTGGTATTGTCTTTGACCTCTCACCTATACACTGTACCCGCAGGCTTTGCCCTGTCTTTCCACTCTGCGTGCTGGCTCAGGGCCTCCAGCTGTCAAAGTTGATCAAAATTCTCCATTATAGGAAAAGGAAGCAGCACACTTTGAGTTTGTTTATCATGGAACTTAATGGATTCCCACTTATGCTTGCATGTGCGAATGTCCACTTCCCTTAACCGCCGGTCCAGCGGAGGTAGACGCGGGTGGTCAGGCATGATGCCTGGGGACAGGATGGGCACCCACATATATGCCCACGTTGCTCGGGGCCCTCTTGCTCTGAAGCTTTGGCATCCCAGCACAATGGAAGGATGTGTGCTATTGTTTTAGCTTGTCGGGTGAGGGCGCGAGCGCTACCACAGGCAAACGTCAAGGTTTGACACATGTGATGAGGCCGATGACTGACGGCATAGTAAGAGCTGACCTGGTGGAAGTGGAAACTAATCTGAACCTTAAAGTTGAACTTCTCAGCGCTGTCTGTAAATTGATGTTGTCAGTATCGTAAAGAATAGTACAGTCAAACCTCGGTTTTCGTCCATAATCCGTTCCAGAAGGCTCTTCGAAAACCGAAATTGTTCGAAAACCGAAACCACGCTCTTTTTAAAATAAAAATGTTTACTGAACACTCACAATGGAAAGCAACATGAGGAAGCGTCACTTCCTCGTCTACCCGAGGAAGTGTCACTTCCTCGTGTAAGGAAGGCGAGAGGAGTCAAATGGTGCATTCAAGTGCGCTCAGTTTGTTCGAGAACCGAAATTTGTTCGTCATCCGAGCAATAAAAAACTCGAAATTTTTGGTCGAAAACCGAATTGGTCGAGAACCGAGACGTTTGAAAACCGAGGTTTGACTGTACCATTATGATGGTGAGTATTACTTAATAGTAACTTGAGAAAGATTGCTTGTAAATCCTGTTAAACTTGATCTGCGGACAAATTTAGCATTGTTTTAACTGTCTTCAGTAAACTCATATTAACAGATTAATAAGAATGTAATCCGGAGTGGGTCATATTATGGAATGTGCCACAGCCAATCAGGCGTCTCAAACTCAGGCCAACAGCCAATCACGTCGTGGCAATTCAGGCCTCTGCGGGACCACTAAATCCAATGCAGGACCATGATCATGAACCTTTCACTCCAGGAGAGCTCGGTTTTCATGTCTACTTCCAAAAATAGATTTTTTTTTCCTGTCTTGGAAAATTATGTCCCCCTCGCAATCGTATTTTGCCTCATACTGAAGAACTGCTTCCTCCCTCAACGCCATGATCTCTCTCTCTCTCTTATTCTGTCTCTGTCTGTCTCCCTTCATTCCTCCTCTGTGTCAGTGATGGGAAATGAGCAGGAGCAAGAATTTTTTTGGGGTCTGTGAGTGCTGTTTGGTTAGACAGAGTCAAATAACACGGCTCCGGTGCATTCACATGTGTCCGAGCATTGGGCCAGTGACGGCTATTTACATTAAAGAGCCCAGAGCGGGCAGCACTGGGGCTCCCAGCACTCCATGGTTACATTAAGTGAAATAGAATCAGTCGAACTCTCACCACTCAACACTCTGCGTCTCTGTCTTCTATTCCATCTCACCAATTTTCCAACCTCTATCTCTCAGTTCTCTTTCCATGAACAGAGTTGTTGCAAAATGTCTATGGTATGCAAGTCGCTTTAACACGTTTTCAATTGCCACATGGCACCTTCTAGTCGATGACGGTAATGTTAACTCAACAGTATTAAGACCAGTATGTCCAGCCGCTTAGGCCATTATAAGCTCATTAAAAACATTGTCAAAATAAGCCATCTATTCTCTGTATTGTTTATCCTCACCATATACTGTATATATACATATATACATATGTATATATATATATATATATATATATATATATATAGGCGGCCCGGTAGCCCAGTGGTTAGCACGTCGGCTTCACAGTGCTGAGGTACCGGGTTCGATCCCAGCTCCGGCCTCCCTGTGTGGAGTTTGCATGTTCTCCCCGGGCTTGCGTGGGTTTTCTCCGGTGCTCCGGTTTCCTCCCACATTCCAAAAACATGCATGGCAGGCTCGTTGGGCACTCTAAATTGTCCCTATGTGAGTGTGAGCGTGGATGGTTGTTCGTCTCTGTGTGCCCTGCGATTGGCTGGCAACCAATTCAGGTTGTCCCCCGCCTACTCTGCTGGGATAGGCTCCAGCACCCCCCGCGACCCTAGTGAGGATGAAGCGGTTCGGAAAATGGATGGATGGATATATATTTATATATGCATACACACATATATATATATATATGTATATATATATATATATTGCTACAAAGCCGTTCGCTGTGTGTCACCTACAACAGACGACGTCCGGCGGCATCCAATAAAAAAACGCCACCGAGGTGACGTTTCTTCTAAGTGATGTCACTCTGCACAGCTTTTGTCACTTAACTCAGCTCGACATGTGATGAGAGGTAAGACGCGCTCCTTTTTGTAGTTCATATACGAAAAAAAATAGTCCATAGTACAACTGGGTTTAAGTTTCAGCCAAATAAACCTTAAGGATTTTTCATCCCTTTTCAATGGGAGACAGGTCTCGACTGCAGGCAAGCCAGTACCCGCACTGTTTTACAACCAAGCCACGGTGTTGCATCACATGCAGGATGTGGTTTGCCATTCTCTTGCTGAAATAATAAGAGTCTCCTTTAAAAACACTATTCTTGGATTGCAGAATATTTCTCCAAAACCTGTATCTTACAATCCATCCATCCATTTTCTAATCTGCTTGTCCTCACAAGGGTCGCGGGGGGTGCTGGAGCCTATCCCCGCTGTCTTTGAGCTGGAGGCGGGGGACACCCTGAACTGGTTGCCAGCCAATCGCAGCCTTTATCTACCTTTTATCATTAATGGTGGCTTCACAGATATGTAAGTTAGCCATACCATCACAGATGCTGGCTTTTGAACTGTGTCCATAACAGTCCGGATGTTTCTTTTCCTCTTTGGCCCAGAGGACACAATGTCCACAATTTCCCAAAACAATTTGAAATGTGGACTCATCAGACCACAGAAGACTTTTTCACTTTGCATCAGTCCATCTCAAATGAGCTCCGCCCAAGAGAAGCCGGTGGCTTTTCTGGGTATTGTTGATGAATGACATTTGCTTTGTAGAGTGGAGTTGCGCTTATGGATGTAGCGCCCCACTGTATTTACTGACATTGGTTTCCTGAAGTGTTCCCGAGCCCAAGTGATAATATGCTTCACACATTGATGTCGGTTTTTCATGCAGCGCCGCCTGAGGGATCGACAGTCACAGACATTCAGTGTTGGTTTTTGGCCTTGCTGCTGACATCCTGTGATTTCGCCACATTCTCGGAACCAAAGATGATGAAATCCCTCAATTCCTTGCCATTGTACATTGAGGAACATTGGCCTTAAAGTGTTTCACTATTTTCTCATGCTGTTATTCACAAAGAGATGAACCTTGCCCCATCTTTGACTGTGACTGACTGAGCCATCAGGGAAACTCCTTTTATATACCGCATCGTGGCACCCACCTGTTCCCAGTTAGTCTAGTTTTGATATCCAATAATAGATACAGCGAAACTCCTCTACAACGAAATCATGTTTGCAGCAAGAATTTTTCACAACAGGGGGTTTTTCACTGTAGCAAATTTGATCTCAGATGTAAACACACACACACAAACACACACACACACACGCACACACACACACATACAAACGAATGTGTACACACACACACACACACACACACACGCGCACACACACACACACACACACACACACACACACACACACACAAACGTATGTGTACTTTTTATTTTTATTCCAATAGTGCATAAGTATGAGCATACACTTATTTGACAGTTCATATAGTCAGTGTAGAAAGAAAAAAAGGGAACGAAATTTACGATCAGCATTCACTTTCACTTTGCTTCCTACGTCTTTCATTTTGATCACTTTTACCCTCTCTTCCAGCGTCAGAGCTCTTCTTGTCTTAGCTGCTTGACATCCAAAGGTCTGTTTTGTAGCCATTTTAGCAATGCAATGTTCTTGCTGCGTCTGAAACGAACAATAATAAATACTTCCTGGACTACTGCGCATGTGTAAACCAGTAACCATACTGGTTGCCGTTGCTGTTGCCGTTTCCGAACGAAGCAGTCGAGGTCGCCGTTGGATTAGACTTAGTTGTAGTGAATCTCGTCACGAGGCAAGAGCAGAGAAAAAGATTAACGCAACAGGGAATTTTTTTCGTTGTATGGGGGGCAGGGAAGTGGGAATAGTGTTAATGCATGAAGATTTTTTCACACTAGGGGGTATTTTCGCCCATGTAGGTTTCGTTGTAGAGGAGTTTCACTGTAAATAGACAGATAGCTAGAGAGAGAGATTCTCTAAACAGCTATTTTACTTTCTAAAATGACTAATCCATGCATTCAATGCAACAAGACTACTCCCCCCCATCTACACTAGCCGGCCAAGCAAATTTCAAGAGTTTCAGATGTTGGCAGTTTTAAAAACGGTTTTCTTATGAAGCTAACATTTTGTCAAAGTTAAGTTTCTGCTTGTTTACACCTCTTAAAGCTATCATATTGGGAATTCGTGCGGTTTTGGCTTTGCCCAATATTTTTCAGCCAACTTACCTCGCTCACAAATGCCCTCTCTATTCACGAGGACACACGCGCACACACATCCGCACGTCCACACACTTTGCATTACCATGACTAATGCCGTACATCTTGGCACACACAAGCCAGGCTCAAAGGTCAGTCGTGTGTCAATAAACAGAGGAGCAAGTGATTGGCTTCACTCTGACTGAAAGCATTACTGTAGCCCTCCTTGACACTTTTAAAGGCACGCTAACCAGGCCCTGAATTGATCGAGGTGTCAGGGAATTGCAGGCAATTATTACACGATGACATGAATCTGCTCAACCTGCATCATCGTTCACTTCACTCGCCAAACTTCCCGACTGCAGCAAATCTTCATATGTTTCAGGGTTACTTTGCAATTGTCCCCTGATGTGAGTAGAGCCGAGGCCTTCCTTTGACCCTCTTGAGATCAATTTCTTGCCTTTTTATCCAACTGGTGGCTTTACCCACAGCTTGCTCCCCAAAGACAAGGATAGTGTTTCTCCCTGAGCCTATACACTATGCTTGACCCTGCATACATAAAATACATGTTAGATAATGGACACGGTCAGCCGCCTTGGTCAAGTCGCAGAGTTTGATCAGAAAATCCTCTCGTAGGTGGAAATCTTGTTGGTATCCGTGGTAAAGAAGCGCTGGGATCCACGAGGCTTTGATTCAATCGCTTTCATCATCTAATAGGCCCCATAAATGTGCATAAATTAACAGGGAGCCGAATTGAATGAATCAGCCAGGGTTAGAAAAGACACCTCTGATTGCGCACAGATAATTTGCAGCATCCTCAGACAGTTCCTGAAGAAGGTCACATATTTTTCTTTGCCAAAGCGCCGTTCGTGTGGCTATCAAATATCAAACAATTTGACTTTCTTTAGGTACCTTTGAAGAAGTGGGGAAAAGATTGAGGCCAAGCTGATGTTGTGGCCAGGAAATTCAGCAACCCGAAGACTGTAAGTAGATTCCAGTAGTCAAGAATGTCCAAGCATAACAAACATGTCATCTCTATTTAATTTAACACATGTCGCGAGCTGGTGCCGTGAGGTGTATATTATTATTAATTAAGCGTTCTAACATTCTCCGCGCCGCACTTTCTCACAATTTACTTTGTATTCATTCAAGTTTCAAACATTTAACTTTGTCATATCCATAAAACAATAAATTAGTCTCGTCAAAGGAATGAATCAGTGAGCTACTTAAGAGCTGGGCTTTAGCCATTTTTCCCCCCCCTCTCCATTATTTAATTATTATTCAGCATTATTAGGTTAATAGAATTTTTCTGGACTTTCTAGGGTCCAATTTCTTGTTTATTTTCTCGTCTGTAATTGCTTGATATGACACAGATTCCAGTCACTGTACTTCTTAGCGCTCAGAAGAATACTCCATGTGGCTCCGAATCTATTTTCACCCCAGAGGTCATAGATATTGATATCAAGGCAGGACATTTTATACCAAAACACCTCATCCTCTCTCTGCGTGTGCCCCCCCATGAGATATTGAACAAAAGGGAATCATTGTGCGACCATCAAAAACCAAGCATGCCGATAATTTCCCAGACATCTGTGAAAAATGTAACCTTTCCGTTGCTCTCATGATGTCAGTTGGCTGTTGTGTTCAGCAGGGGATTGGGCTAAAACGCTTGTGAGGGAGCCAAGGTAAACCCTTCCAAATGGAGTACGGCACAGGAAAAGGGACACCGTTGCAACAAAAGGAGTTAGATATGCATCATTGGTTCTGCGCACCGGCCCCAGCTTGAGCCAATTATTGGTGTCATCTTGATCCAATTTAGCAGTGAGGGAAGGGTTGGAGTGGTGTGAGGGTGCAAACGTTGGTCAGTTAACCTGATCTGACTAAGAAATAAGCCGACCCCACAACCACTGTCACTCCATCAACACGCAAGTACAAGTTCTTGAGTTCATTTTTTGAGATGCTGTGTGGTACTCTCTCTTGACCGGTCTCCTCTTTTGACTGGGATCAAATACAAATAAGAAAACCTTGACAGTTGTACGAAACTAAATTTGGGACAGAAGTCATGGGAGAGACATTCTCTCACGCACACTCAAAACTCTGATCAAGAATCGAACCCATCATAGGTGAAAAGTTGTTGACAATCTATTTTATGTTTTCGCCTTTTCCCCTTATAATTGGGCTTTACTTGTCGAAATTTGTTGTCACTCACGCACCCTTCATAAAATTACATTGATATAAATTTTTAATATGTGTACCTTGGTTCCGAAACATAAATCATACATTCGTAGACGTAAAAAAAAATAAACAACTTAAAATTGAAATATTTCACACTGAAAAGTAATGGTACAGTGAATAAGAAAAGAATAACAATAAAAAAGTTTTATTTGTCTCACAATGGAGAGATTCACAATACTTTATTATTATTATTAGTAGTAGTAGTAGTAGTAGTAGTAGTAGTATCATCATTATTATCATCATCATTATTATTATTATTATTATTATGTAGACTGAAAATATATAAATGATTATTAGTGAGTGATCAATATTTAATTTTCAAATTTTTTTTTAGATATCTACTTCATGATAGTACAACCCAAAACATAAGCTCGGCAATAAAACGCAATTCACTCAGATATCAACGTCAGCAGTTTCTCTGTGAATTGAAAGAAAGTTGCAAATCCACACCATGCTGTGAGAAAAAGAGCAAGTGCAAGCTTTTAAGATTTGTTAAGTCAAACCCGGAGCAAATATTTTTACCTGCCAAAGGGGAGACTGAGGAAGTAATGCAAAAACAAAAGACCACGGAAAGAGGTTGCGGCAAAAGCCCGTTAAAAGCAAAAGAAGAATTTGTGAGCAAGGTTTGCTAAAGTTCTTGTAAGCAAAGGATTTGCAACTAACTATTCGTTCTCATTCGTGTTAATCTAATTTTAATCTGGTCTATCGGTTCCAATACGTTGGCTCAAGTAAAAATGTTATGTGACAAATCACGCCCAGTTGTTTATCAGATTTCCACACCCGGCAATAAAAGCTAAAATGTTGATCTCTCCTCTCGAATGTTTTTTTAGTTTGGCATCACTGTTCCTGTGCCCCTCAAAGTTGTAGTAATAATAAACGCCCATGTGAAACAAGATGTACAAATGTTTGTTTGTTTTTCTCACTGAAACCAGGTCACAATTACGCTAAAATGTTGTGATTACAAGTAAGATGTTTTAATGGAAATTATCAATAGATTTTCAGATAAATGCGTCTTACCGTGACCAGTGAGAGAGTAAGGAAGCGACGTGAATTGTTTTGCGTATTTTACAACGTGATTTCTTTCTTTCAACATTTCAACGATGTATCAATTAATCAAAACATTTCTCATTGATATGTTATTATATACCTATTTACGATTATATACTATTTTAATTTTTGTTTGTATCCCCAATCAAGGTGAACCGATACACGTTTTCATTCCAGTTTTCCGTTCCTGACTAAGTGGCCCTTTAATGTTGTGCCAACCCGCACATTTAGTGCCCGTGCATCACGCAGGATGGTAGTAAATTATTTCGAGCCTGCTCGAGTTTTTCCAATTAGAAATGACCTCCATCCACCGTTGCCCTTGTATCAGCTTTCCATTTCTTCTCCTTATTAGGTTATTAACGCAAACCCCTGAAAGTATCTTTTTAAAGTCTAAAACAAATTCAATTAGGGCTCTTTACTTGCACCAGTGCAGACATACCTATCGCCGTCTAACTCCTGCCTGCTCCATATTACTTCTGACACTAAAGTCAGTTCGAGAACCCAGACCTGAAAGTTTATATGGCCCTGCACACTGGACAAGGCAAGGGGGGGTGCCGGGTTTTGCAGCACATTACCTCTTTATTGAATTAATTATGATAAGGATCATAACCTTTAACGTGGGGTGAGGCAAGAGTTTTTTTGGGGGGTTTTTTTTTTCCAAGGAGGATAGCTCGGAGCAATTTCTTTGAGAACAACAGAGGAAGGGTTATTGGATCTGTCAGGCATGAACTCTCTATGGCATCGTAACAAGCTCCAAAAGGTAAACCGAGGTTGGGCACAGTTCGTTGCGCTGATCCCGCTATGAATGCAACATGGGGAAATTTGTACTTCATACTGAGCAAATAACAAGAGGAGAGAGAGGAGACCGTCGACCGGTGAGGCCTTGTTTTGATGGTGCCGCAGTTCAATGGCTCGGAGGGGTCATGCGGGGTTATCCCGAGGTCTCGTGCCATACACACTTGAAGCCAAATCATTATATTTTAAAGCTGCTTCCCCATTCAATGGACACTTCCTGGCTTCCAAAATCTTGCTCCACTTTTAATTTCTTTTATTTTTTTTCCCCCCTCAGGGCACAAATGAGTAAGAAATCGAACGCTACTCAGATATGGACAATCTTCCTGTCTCCCAAAAATGCAAATGGAGTTTGATATTATTAATAACAAGCAAAAATAGTTAACAATGCAGTAGCAAGCGGTTTGTTGTTCTGCTTGTGTGTTTGTGCGCGCGTGTTGACGCAACGCACATTGATCAGAGAGCAAGCTCGGTTGCTGATGGGGGCCGTCAGAGTACTCAGGTCAAACAGCGGGGAGATGAGAAACTATCACCGACTAGATCTGCTTCTTGTTGAGCTGGCTGACACTACTGTATTGAAGCGGAGGCTAATTCTCATTAAGATATGATTAATCCCCGATTTCTTAATTGTGGAACAAGAATTGGTAGATTTGCTGCTTCGAGCGAGAGATGGTCTCGGAAAAAATCGAGATTTACAATACGGGAAATCCAATCTGTTTATTTTGCCACGTTTCTGTCCTGAGTTAGCATGGTTGAGGACCTGAGTTACAGGCAAGCAGGTAGGCAAGAGCGGCGGTGAGCAAAAGGGATTCCAAAGACTTTAGTCGCAAAAGAACAAAAAGGCAAGCTAGGTAATGGAAAGAATACAAAAATAAATCAGTGAACTGATTCCAAAAAAATACATTCAAAGCAACAATCCAAAACTGTCAATGAGGACCACTTGGATACTTGGATACTTGGACACAGAACATGAATGGCTGTTCTAAGTATATATCGTATTGGCCCGAATATAAGATAGTGTTTTTTGCATTGAAATAAGACTGAAAAAGTGGGGGTCGTCTTATATTCGGGGTCTAGACACCCATTCCCGACGCTAGATGGCGCCAAATATCACTGAAGCGAATGCTAAACTTGACTCAAAGTGAACCCCTGCCACGAAGAATAAAAATAAAAATAGTGGTAGTACGAAGAAGAAAAATATGAAATAGCGGTAAGAAAGAAAAGAGAAGAAAATAATAGAAGAGATAACAGAAAATGGAGAAACGTAGCGACAATCTGGAGAAAAGTGGGTCAAAGATCGGCCAGGTTAACCGGCAGCTGAGGAGAAGTTGTGATGTAATTTACATTTCAAAGACCAGAAGCCATTCATTGATGAATGTGATTGCACTTTATTTTACATGTTCAAATGTTCAGATATTAAGATTTGAATGAGGCAAAATAACATGCTTTTTCTCTCAAATATATTGTTATAATCATTTGTTTCAGATGTACTGTAATTATTTTCTGTATAAAAATTAATTTGGTGTTCAAAAAGTCTTTTTTCAAACTTGAGTCTTGAAAAAGAGGGGGTCGTCTTATAATCAGGGCCCTCTTATATTCGGGCCAATACGGTATATTTTGGGCATACAATCCATATTCATATATTTCTCATGTTGTATTAATATACTGTACAATACTCCTCAGTTTTGGCAACCATTTTAATACATTGAAAATTCAACATCAAATTCATCATATTTTTCTAAGAAATATTTTGATTATATTTATTAAATAAACCTTCCTTTGGCACGAGGCGTGTTTTGGGTTGACAACCTGAACCCTGAACGGCAGAGAAAAGTCTCTTTCTTCCACTCTCAAGACCTTATTGGCTAAGTTATCTCTCCATCTTCAGTACGCATGAACCGCTCTCCATTTTCCGGCTGCTTTTTATCTTGACATCTTATGTCTCTACTTCATTTTCTGCTTGTCGGCATGTTCCAACCCCTGTCCTCTCGCCTAAAAGACAGCCCACAAAGTTTCTTTTTTAGCTTTTCCTTCCTTTTCCATTTCGCTATTGGTCAAATTAAAAAAAAAACTGAAAGCAATAACCAAACCATAAAATTAAATACATGTTTAAAATTAAACAAAATATACTTGGAGTCTTTTATACTGTATTTTTCTCACTTGCCGCCATATTATTTGTTGTGCCACAGTACAGCAAACATTTCTGAGAGATAGGAGCTTCGGGCGACGCTCTCTATTTAGTTTGATGTTTGTTTTGATATCCCTCCCTCACTCGTTTTCTTCATATCTAAGAGGAGAGCGGTCTTTATCTCGTAGCCAACTTCACACAAGGAAGAGGACGGAGACAAACGGCTCACCTTCTCCTACCTGTTATGTAAGCACCTCCAACTTGAAGTTGACCAATTTATCGATGTTTTGTCCTGTTCATTTTTCTGTTCAAAGAATGGTAAATATGCGCAAACAAAAATCAACGATATTTATGTTGAAATAAACAGTGGAGTGCGGTTTCATGATCATAAAATAGTCCCTCCCGTACGCAATCGTTTTGCATGAAAACTGTAACCCGAAAAATCAGCATCAGCTTGCATCAACTTGAATACAGTACTTGAGATGATTTGAGAGGTGTTTAGTGTCTTGATGCATCCCCCCCCCCCCCCCCCAAGTGAGTAATTGAGCACAACTTTGACTATACATTAGCAAGATGGTTTCTTGGAAAGTGGGAAAAAAAAGGGTATGCTTAGCTTTAAACCGAAAATGGCAAGATTTACTCTCTCGTGTTGTTCATTGTTTTTGTATGTTTGTTTTGGGGCACTGGAGCTTTCTTTGACTCTTGTCTATGCCAAGTTAACGTGTACATGGATGTTAGGTAACTTTGGGTGGGGTTTTTTTTTTGTTTGTTTAAAACGTTTTTTGAAAGGTGCAAATCCAGTCCAAATGGATGCATATAGCTAAAATGAAGCTGATTTAAATTTGGGTTATTAAGTCTTAATTGGATTTAAAAAGACAGTTATTTCTTCAATGAATGTGAAGGAGTACCCATGATTGAGTTGTGGCGGGGAATATGTGGGTATATACGGTGTTGTGAAAAAGTATTGGCCCTCTTCTAAAATCCTCTTTTTGGCATAGTTTTCCTTCACTTCAATTTTTAAGATCATCAAATAGATTAAATCATAAACAAATCCATTTTTTAAAAAAAATTCTCATACACACACAGACACACGCATGCAAAAAAACATCCTAATATGATGCCATCGTAAAAATCTCCAAGGTTGGAGACAACTCATTATATTTTTATGGCGATTGTCCAATTTCTACTCTTTGCTCTGATCTGTACTCTTCAGTGGTTGCATCACCAAAAACATTCTTACGGGGAAACTGATTTTTAACACAAATTGTTGAGATGAGAAATCACTGTCTACTTTAGTAGAGACTTGAGGCCAAGGCATGGGACGCACTTGTGCAGCATGTGAAGTGCAGAAACTATCGTGTGTATATGTACCATTTTCAAATGCTTCTCCTGACGCTCCAGACTGTACAAAAAAAACTTTGAATGAGAATAATCATCATTAGAAAAAAATCCTGCTTTTTTCTTTTATTTTATTGTTTAAATACTTTTTTTTGTGAATGTGTATTGCATACTAATGGTGCATTGTGTACCAACACAAAAATATATACATCTGCACTTTAGATCCTTGTACATCCTATTGCACAGGTGTCAATTTCAATCATCCGCATTCCCGATCATTTGAATGGGGAGTGTTGGAGGAGGGAGGCATCCAGAGCATGCAGGACAGTTGCCCTCGAGGACCAGACTTTGGCACTTGTCTCTTATTGGAGCGGTTTTACAAATGTTTTTATTTAGATTTACTAAAGATGTTGAAGAACAAATGTTTTTCAGACCAATATTGCTTGGATTCAAAAACTATGCTTCCACATGCAACACTCACTTATGCTTTCTCTCACACAGTACAAACATTCATTCATTCATTATACAAACTGCTTTATCCTAACTAGGGAGCCTATCCCAGCTGTCTTCGGGTAGTAGGCGGGTGACACCCTGAATAGGTCGCCAGCCAATCGCAGGGCACACAGAGACAAACAACCATTCACGCCCACACTCACACCTAGGGGCAATTTAGAGTGTTCAATCAGCCTGCCATGCATGACCTTGGAATGTGGGAGGAAACCGGAGTACCCGGAGAAAACCCGGAGAACATGCAAACTCCACACAGGGAGAGCGGAGCTGGAATTGAACCCGGTACCTCTACACTGTGAAGTCGACGTGTCAACCACTCAACTACCGGGCCGCCCCAGTACAAACATATTTCTCTCCATCTCTCATGTTCTTCAGGTACTGTATCTTTGTTTATCTCAGTTTGGCTCTCAAGAGAGTGAAACATACAAATGAATGTGCTCTCAAGAAACTCTGGAACGTCTGTGTCGCATCTGTGGAGCTCTTGGTGGTTAACCCTAGTCAATCCCTGCTTGCCATGTAGGAGGGGAGGGGGGAGAGAGAGAGAGAGAGAGAGAGAGAGAGAGAGCTAGAAGGCACTCACCAGGGTGGCCACACCATTTAAAGCCACAACACATGAATATACTCCAGTGTGTTTTGTATTTTCATGGGGAAAAAAACTTAAATGGGAGTGATTAGCGTTACAAGCATGTTCATAAAACAAAATCCAAATTATAAATCAAGGTACCACAATAGAGTGTCAGGAAAAAAGATGCTAAATTTGTACACTTAAGGGATAGATGGCATGTTGTCGGGGGCCATTCCCTTCAAAACGATTGAAGGCACCTAATTAATCAACTATGGACAACATACACTTAAAATCCAATGCCTTGCTTAAAGAATCCCATCTGGTGGCAGGTCACGACTGTCGCTCTGTGGCTGAATAGTCCATCCATCCATCCATCCATTTTCCGAACCGCTTCATCCTCACTAGGGTCGCGGGGGGTGCTGGAGCCTATCCCAGCAGTCTTCGGGCAGTAGGCGGGGGACACCCTGAATTGGTTGCCAGCCAATCGCAGGGCACACAGAGACGAACAACCATCCACGCTCACACTCACACCTAGGGACAATTTAGAGTGCCCAACGAGCCTGCCATGCATGTTTTTGGAATGTGGGAGGAAACCGGAGCACCCGGAGAAAACCCACGCAAGCCCGGGGAGAACATGCAAACTCCACACAGGGAGGCCGGAGCTGGGATCGAACCCGGTACCTCTGCACTGTGAAGCCGACGTGCTAACCACTGGACTACCGGGCCGCCCCCTGTGGCTGAATAGTAGAATCAATATCCTTAGCAGTGATTGTTGATGATTTTACTGTTTTACTTGTGTTTACTTTTGGCTTCTTAAAAACATGAAAATGATTTTAATAACTCAGATGTCATATAATAATTTAGTTCAATATCAACTCAACTTTATCCATCCATGGAGTTTGCATGTTGTCCCCTTGTGCCTGCGTGGCTTTTCTTCGGGTACTCTGGTTTCCTCCCACACTCCAAAAAACATGCACGGTACACTACTCAAACACTCTATAGTGAGTAGAAATGGTTGTTGTTTGTCTATGTGTGCCCTGCGATTGGTTGGCAACTAGTTCAGGGTCTATCCCATGTACTGCCCAAAGTCAACCGGGATAGGCTCCATTATGCCTCTGACTTTTGTGAGGATGAAGCGGGTGAGATAATGGATGTATACAACCGTGTATATCGTACCCAGTACATATATAATGTCATACATTAATGTGTAGCCCTTAGTAGAAGTAAACACAATTGGATGATAGTATTACACCAGTGAGCTTCTTTTGATCTCAAAGAGATAAAATACCAAGTTTTGATCACATCCCTGCCTCAACCATCCCTGCCTGAACCCTCCTCATACCACCACAGGTTTTGGGAGCCTCTCACGAATACCAGCATGGCTGAGATTGTCCTTCCACTGAACCCGGTCCCACCTCCCATATGACTAAACTATGTCTACACACACACACACACACACACACACACACACACACACACACACGCACGCACGTAAACAGCGGAGAAATCCACATGTTCACACACGTGTCATTGTCACCGATATCATGATGCAGAGTGTTTAATTTACTGGCTAGCTCACACAGATACACAATATTTATGCATCATGTTTACAACAGTGACATTATTTCATCCACATTTTTTGATTGCACAGGCAGGTTCACCAGATCCCCTGTGTGGGTGTGTGTGTGTGTGTGTGTGGGTGTGTTTTTGTGTCCGAGTTTTGGATGTTATAGTTTTGATTTCATTTTGATTTTTCAGTTTTTCAAATCATTTAGTTTTGTTTTTAAAGCAGGTTTGTTCATTGTTATTTGTTTAAAAAAAAACATTTTTTAATGTTATTTTTATTAGTTTTAGTATTAGTTTTAGTTTTTTCAATGGAATATTTTTTGAGTGAGTGCAAGATGTAAAAAATAGGGTCACTCAGCATTGAGTAATTAAGTAGAGTAAACCAATCCTCAAGCGACTATTTGACCTTGCTTCTTTTGTGTAGACATACATCCATCCATCCATTTTCCGAACCGCTTTATCCTCACGAGGGTCGCGGGGGGTGCCGGAGCCCATCCCAGCCGTCTTCGGGCAGTAGGCGGGGGACACCCTGAATTGGTTGCCAGCCAATCGCAGGGCACACAGAGACGAACAACCATCCACGCTCACACTCATACCTAGGGACAATTTAGAGTGCACAATCAGCCTGCCATGCATGTTTTTGGAACGTGGGAGGAAACCGGAGGACCCGGAGAAAACCCACGCAGGCCCGGGGAGAACATGCAAACTCCACACAGGGAGGCCGGAGCTGGATTTGAACCCGGTACCTCAGCACTGTGAAGCCGACGTGCTAACCACTGGACTACCGGGCCGCCCCTGTAGACATACAGCAATACCAAAATAAATACATCTAAAATGTACTGTATTCTGAAAGCCCATGTTTCATCTTAGTTGACAAAGACAAAGGACATTTTCGCGACAATTATAGTTAGTTTCAATTTATGTTTATCAACGTGAAATTTAAAATGTACATTTTGTTGGTTTTTATTTAAGCATTTTGATTTGAATGAAAATGTTTTTTTCAATTTTAGTTTTAGTTCATTCATTTTTGTGAACTCTAGTGAATTTCACGTGCGTGGGTGTGTGTGTGTGTGTGTGTGTGTGTGTGTGTGTGTGTGTGTGTGTGTGTGTGTGAATGTGTGTGTGTGTGTTTGTGCGTGTGGGAACAGGGAGATAAGAATACAATTGAAGCAGTGCCTCTTATTCATTACATGCAGACACACATGCATGAACATGACGGTTGGAAGGACAACCACAAGATCTTCCTGGAATGACTGACGCTTTTGGTCTGTGGGAGGAGCATAAGACATTTCCCTTTCTGACCCCAAATAAAACCTAAATAATAAAAGGGTTTATTTTATGTATTTGTGTGTGTGTGTGTGTGTGTGTGTGTGTGTGTGTGTGTGTGTGTGAGAGAGAGAGAGAAAGAGAGAGAGAGAGATAGAGAGAGAGAGAGTGTCAGACATGGCTTGAGGATTTTTTTTTCTCTTCTGGGGCTAATGTGAGGCTTGACAAGGACATGGGGGGGCTCTAAAAACAATTTATAGATATGTTTTAGAATATCAAATAAAATGTTGGAGGGGCTGAAATTTTATAACTTTTCACTTAACTTTTTTCAATAAATTTTAATCAATATTCCAAATCTATAATATTCCAAATCTAGCAAATGAATACACCAAGGCAGATTTGTTAGGAATATGTTTCCTTTCGGGCGGCCCGGTAGTCCAGTGGTTAGCACGTCGGCTTCACAGTGCAGAGGTACCGGGTTCGATCCCAGCTCCGACCTCCCTGTGTGGAGTTTGCATGTTCTCCCCGGGCTTGCGTGGGTTTTCTCCGGGTGCTCCGGTTTCCTCCCACATTCCAAAAACATGCATGGCAGGCTCGTTGGGCACTCTAAATTGTCCCTAGGTGTGAGTGTGAGCGTGGATGGTTGTTCGTCTCTGTGTGCCCTGTGATTGGCTGGCAACCAATTCAGGGTGTCCCCCGCCTACTGCCCGAAGACTGCTGGGATAGGCTCCAGCACCCCCCGCGACCCTAGTGAGGATGAAGCGGTTCGGAAAATGGATAGATGGATGTTTCCTTTCAGAATCAATATTTTCAATTTCATATTTTACAACAACTTTTGTTTTATGTTTCCAAAATTATTTTAATAAAAAACTCATTCACAAGAAAAAATAAAATTACACTTGATCCACAGGCATTACAGTATTATAATTCAAAAAGCTTAAAGCATATGAAACTTTTCAAAGGTCTGTCTGTACTTCTCATGATGAGCAGTGTAACACAGTCAGAGGCTCATATTGCTGTCAAATATATTTCCACCCATTATCAATAACAATACATATTCCTAAATAATAAATTATAAGTACTCGTATTTTCTCCGGGCACTCCGGTTTCCTCCCACATTCCAAAACATGCATGGCAGGCTGATTGAAAAACTATAATTTGTCCCTAGGTGTGCGTGTGAGCGTGGATGGTTATTCGTCTCTGTATGCCCTGCGATTGGCTGATAACCGGTTCAGGGTGTCCCCCGCCTACTGCCCGAAGACGGCTGGGATAGGCTCCAAGATGCCCGCGACCCTCCTTAGAAAATGGGTGGATGGATGGATATTTTCATGTTATTACATTTGGTTTATGCAGCTTTTTTAGGTGTTATATTTACAACTTGTCGAGGGGGAAGAAGACCCGAATTAATTTAGTTGACAATTTAAAGACCAGAGCACTATATCAATGGTCTAATTTAAAAAAAAGTGTTACCATGTACATTTTCGGTAGCACTTAATAAAGTGCACCTTTTTTTAATTGATTTAGCTAAGAAAGCGATTTGACAGCTCTGAATGTGTGCTATAAAATAAATTAAACATGCCAATCGTATAATCTCCAGAGAATGCAAACACCCTCATGCAGACTGTTACATAAGAACCACAATTAGCGGTCACTGCCTGGAGGCAGTGAGTCTCAGTAATAGGTGCTTGTTGATGTTTTGTAAATCTTGCTGATAGAAAGAATAAACATGTCTAACCTTTTAATTGAGTGATGACATGATGATGATGGAGATATTGTTCAGCGCTCGGTGAGGAGCCGCAGTCCTTGAGTTCCCTTCTTTAATTTCACCCTTTCTGTCCCTCTCGTACATTCATCCTGTTCCTGTTTGCATGGGTATGCACGATTTAGAATGGACCATCCTTATTTTGGAGAAAAAAAAGAAAAGAAAAGTGAGTTCAAAACTGCACACAGTGAAAAAATGATTTTGTTGCAGACATTCTCGAGGAAATGTTTTATTTATCGTGTTTTGGGAATATTTTTGTATTAAAATTCAAATTATGCCTTCATCATTTAAAGACATTTATTTAAAAAAAAATAGGTGTGTAGATTAGTTTGCACCTGTATTTATATATAGTCGCAAAAAGGTGAAATAAAGCTCCAATGCAAACTATTATATGATGCAAGTCTCCTGGAAAGGGTGAGTTGAAGGTTAAGAATTGGTGGTCATAAAATTAAATGTTCACTATTGAAAATTCCTTGAATGAATACTAATTTCATTTGAAAATATGAAAGTGGCAATCAAAGTGCAATTTTACAGTAGAAATAATAGAAAAGCATGCTTACATACTTTTTTTTTTTCAGAGATCCCAGATTTAAAAAAAAAAATTATAATCTGTTCAAGAGGCACTACCTCAGTGGGATCATCCAGCAGCCACACACTGTAAAATACAAACATAGAAAGGATTAGAGAAGAGTTTGTTTTATTTTTCCATCAGTCCCCTCGACACTCGTCTATATTTATTTTGACTGCTATGAATTACACTCTTCACTCAGTCAATATGTTTCACTTTTCATGTGACAGTTTTCCCATCCAATCTGATACGAAGGAAACAAGGGGGAAAAAAATTGGATGAATAAAATAAAAGGACAGTATTATGTTACCAAGATTTCATAGCTCTGCTTCCAAGTCAAAATGTTGTTGCCGCTCGTATCCAGCAAATTTCCCTCTTGTCTGTGAACAATTACTGTCAGCGCCACATACGGTGATTGATGATCAAGGATGGCTGACTCCTACTTCCTCTTGTGCCCCTCTGTCTTCATGTTGTAAGAGCTCCTGTCAGAGTGCTGCCAGTACAAATTTCTGTGATGGAACGCTGTCTCTTATTCCCTAACCTCCAACTAACCCGTTTTTTTCTTCAATTCCCTCTGGAACTTTACGAAGCATCCATTCATTCCATTGGTCATACCGGGATTGGTCAGCAGTCAATCGCAGGGCACATTGAGACAACCATTCACACTTATGTTCATCCCCCCCTGATGGACAATTTAGAGCAGGGGTGTCAAACTCATTTCACATGGTGGGCCACATACGGCCTCGATAGATGTCAAGTGGGCCGGACCATTAATATTATACCAGACTCTGGTATAAATAACCCAAATAATAAGTCTTTCCTTTGTTTTGGTCTAAAGAAGCACAAGAACATTTGAAAAATGTTGAAATGTAATGAACATATCTTTTACAAGACATTTCATGAAGCACCTTAGATTTCCTTCGACAAATGTGCAATTTGCTTTTATCATTCACATTTATGCATTGCAACGGATCCCACTGATTGTAAAAAGGCACAAAACTCTAACAAGTAATTGGTATTGAAAAATATAGTCATGCATTTTAAGATTCAACGAGATTTATAAAGAAAGGAATTTTTAAACCATTGACACATGTGCATATAAAATCTAAATTTAATCCTTGCCTACACCTTACAAACTCACGAGAGTTCTATTCAATGTGTAAAGAATAAAGTATTCACGTCCTTGATAGCGCCTGCTGTGTTGGGTCTTTCTCAGTGACAGACTGAGACTGATGTTGTCTTCTTCTCTGATCAAAACAATGTTGTCTTCTACTCTGGTCAAAATTGTGTGACCCCTAGTGGATACTCCATGAAATGCACGTTATTAAAAATATTCATTCTGTGTCTTTTATGCATTTTTTTCACTTTGAAATTATCTTGCGGGCCTGATCGAACCTCCTTGGGGGCCGGTTACAGCCCGCGTGCTGTATGTTTGACACCCCTAATTTAGAGTCTTCAGGTCACCTCACATGCATGATGTTGCAATGTAGAGAAAAACCACTCCGAAACCGGAACTTTGTGAATGTGCAGCTGGTGTGCTCTCAAGTGAAGCCAATTCCAAAGCCCGTAGCTCACCGAGCAGCAAAGGTTCTCACATCCCGAAAGAACATTTTGAACATGTTCAAATGTTCTTTGCCACGAGAAAAATTGTTCGCGACCATTAAAACTCTTTGCTGAGGTCTGGCGAACATCTTTGCACCCTTTTGCAACCATGAATGAACCCTGACGAATAAAGAACATTCGCTAACACTCACAAGCCTTTGCCATCGGATGGAGAACTGAGAGAGACTTCTTCATCATGGCTAGAGTTTGTTGTTAATGGATCCTGTCAACATGCACCATTTTTCAAAGCGTGTCTCGGTGGAATTAGCACTGGTGCAACTGGTTTATTGTCATGTTATTTTCTGGCACAATGAGGACCATTCTCCCCAAAGGCCCAATTGGGGAAACGCAAGCTATATCAGAGTTTGCATTCAAAGCAAACTGAAATGTATAGCTTGGTGGAAATGTGGCTAAAGACGCTGTTCGGTTCAAGTTAGGATGAACTTTTGGTACCCTCTCCAACTGAAAGCCTCAACCGACCCGTCGACCTTGACCTGAGAATCCACTCTTGGGATACCTTCTTCATGTAAAAAACGAGCATGCAACTAAAGCATGTGTCACAAAGCTGAACAGGATCATCTGAGGTCAAAGGAAAACTCCACCTACAGCATTTTTATGGATTGAAACAGCTTAGCATGCATAATCGTTTCCAAAGTTGAGCTTTCTAAAGACGCTCTTATACCCACAGGATGAGACCACAGCATAAAACATGACAGATTGTTCTCCTCGGAACACAGCCACGATTTTCATTCAGCTGTTTCTTCTTTATTTTTGTTTCAAAATGTCTCTGTGCATATAAAGAAAGGATGAATGTTGGATTGACGGCTTGTCACGCCAACTTCATACCCCACACGATTAAAACGCAGGAACAAAACAGCTGTTCAATGACTCGATCTTTCACCTTTGCACAACCACCTTAAGTGCAGTGAGTGCGGAGGAGGGCCCGGAACCCCAGGGAACCAATAGCAGGTCAAGATTTGAACGGATGGATGGGTGGGTGTTTGCAAGTCTATTAGAGAGCCACAGAGGAATTCTGTGTGAAACAGAGACCAGACGACTGACAAAGACAGCGCACAGCTGCATGGCGACAGTGTCACTCACATGCTGTAGACCTTCATGCGTTTGTTTTTTGTTTTTTATTGTTTTTTTTATGCCCCATTCTCTGTATGATCATTTGTCTAAATCGTTCCTCACCAAAGACTATTTCAAGAGTGTTACGGTAGGCAATGAATCAAATATACAAATGGTTGTTTTTTTTCTTTAATTAGAAGATAGTATCCTAAAAATAATTCTTACAGCCGACCATTTGTTATGATGCATCACATTTGAACAATTTATTCATCCATTATCTGAGTCACTTCATCCTCACGAAGGCTCGCGGGGCGTGTTGGAGCCTATCCCAGCTGTCTTTGGGCAGGAGGTGGGGTGCACCCTGAACTGGTTGCCAGCCACTCACGGGGCACACATAGACAAATGATTATCCACACTCACAATCACACCTAGAAACAAATTGGAGTATCCAATCAACCTGCCAACATGGAATGTTGTAGGAAGCCGGAGTACCCGGAGAAAACCGACGCAGACGCGGATGGGGAGAACATGCAAATCCACACAAAAAAATCATTGGCACCGCCCTACCCACTCTTGAGGACTTGCACACCGCAAGAACCAAGACAAGGGCACGGAAAATCCTACTGGACCCCCCACACCCTGCCCACCACCTTTTCCAGCTACTCCCCTCAGGCAAGCGCTACCGATCCATGCGCACCAAATCAAGCAGACACTTAAGCACCTTCTTCCCTCTAGCCCAGGGGTGGGCAATCCCAGTCCTGGAGGGCCGCTGTCCTGCATGTTTTCCAAGTCTCCCTGTTGCTACACACCTGATTTGAATGATCAGATTATCAGTAAGGTCTGTCGAGGCCTGATATTGAACCTGTTCATTGGAATCAGGTGTGTTGCAACAGGGAGACTTGGAAAACATGCAGGACAGCGGCCCTCCAGGACTGGGATTGCCCACCCCTGCAAGTCTAGCCATTAACTCCCTAAACAGTAACCCAAATCTACCTGTATAGTGGCTCTTTGTAATTTTGCACAACCCTGTGGAACAGCATTACCCCAATAATCACTCCAGCTCTGTACTTATTGAACCACTGTTCTCTATTCCACAGCACCAGACACTTTCAAGCGCTCAAGGACTTCTGTACAATTGCACACTTAAACTATTTCTACAATTACTGCTACGGGTCACTTTAAAATGGTGCAATGATTTTCTGCACCAACTGCACAACCACATTTAGAGGCGGATAATAACAAATCGATGCCGTTTATAATAATGATCATTTTAGCTCTGCTTGATACTTTGCACATTGTCTCACAGCTGTCATTGGGTGGTACAACTGCACATTTACATTATGGAATGTCTTTCCATACTTATTTGTCATGTCCTTGTTGACCGTAGTTGCTTGTTATTGATGATACCAGGGAGAGAAATTCCTTGTGTGTTCTACATACTTGGCCAATAAAGATGTTTCTGATTCTGATTCTGAAAGGCTGCACTATGAGGCCGATGGGCTAACCAGTCGTCCACCGGGACACCCACAATTCATAAGAGTGTCAGTCTAAAAGCAAACATGTGAGTTGATCGGGATATTTGTTGGCCAAATATTTATTGCAACCAAAATATTCGATTCATTTCTGAAAGAAGATCAAAGGTTATATCTCGGTTGGAAAAAACAGTAATGTCATGGCATCGCCCACAAAAATCATAGCACATACCTTGAGCTCTAGTCCAGGGGTGTCAAACTCATTTCACATTGTGGGCCACATATGGCCTTGGTCGATGTCAAGTGGGCCGGACGGTTAAAATTATACCATACTCTGCTATAAATAACCAAAATATAATTTCTTTCCTTTGAGTTGGTAGAAAAACATTCGGAAAATGTTGAAATTTAATCAACATACCTTTTACAAAACATTTGACAAAATGACTTGACTCTCTGTTTCATTTGGCTGTCTAAATCTGCTGATAGGTCCAAAATGCTCTCTGGTATTCCTCGTCAGGCTAATATTGGCAAAAGCTTGTCGGTTCTCGGGACATACAAGTTCAGCCGCTTTCATCATGCATCGTTTCACAAAGTTACTGTTGGAATATGGCTTTGATGCTAATGCTATTTCGCTAGCAATTAGGTAGCTGGCTTTTACTGCTGTGTTGGGTCGTTCTCATTGACAGACTGAGACTGCTGTTGTCTTCTTCTCTGATCAAAACAGTGTTGCCCGAGCTGATGAATTGCAGCTTATTAAAAATATTCATCCCGTGTCTTTTATGTATTCTTTCACTTTTAAATTATCCCGGCGGCCTGATCGAACCTCCTTGGGGGCCAGTTCTGGCCCACGGGCCGTTTGTTTGACGCCACTGCTCTAGTCCTTCATTTATTTATGTTTGCTGGATCTATATTCACACAGAGGAATGTATTTTTATTTTACTATCATTTATTTTATTTTATAAGGTATGATTGGATCTTCACCACTAGCAAGACGAACATACTGCACCTGCCTTCAAATTTGAGTTTACCAGCAGAATCACTGTCTGTGATTTAGATGCTGACATGTGACTATATCACACACACGTAGTGTTTACCTTGGCCCCAAAGGTTCAGACGCAGTTGGAGAGAAGAGAAGAGATGATGAGAACACCCTGGAACTATGCCTGCAGCGTTTGGACAGTAAACTGTTGTGTGCGTATGCGTGTGCGTGTGTCTTTTTGCTTTATGGCATTTGCTCATTCGACTGCATAATCTTTGGTGTCTCTCTATATAAATCATACAACAATATTCAGACAAAATCGTCTCGTTGACTTAATTACTCCACAATGCCATTCAAAACTTGATGTGAGCTATTTGCTAATCACGTCTTGTTGCCCTCCTTGAGGAGGTGGCAGTGAGGCTCGCAGCAACAACGGATGCGTGTGTGTGTTCCAAGTGAAATTAGTCTGTCGCCTCAATTGATTGACTGCAAAATGTTTTCTGCTTCTGATTGAGCAGTTTTCGTAACAGACAGCGAACTAAGAAAATGGGACAAAGCAGAGCTCCAGTTAACATTTTTTTTTTCCAGCCCACACTATCAAAGTGAGAGGAGAATGGGGAATTGCACCACACACGAAGAGGTCTGTGATTATTTGCAAATGCCGCAATTTCCCACAATTCAGAACCCACTGCTGTGGTTGGCCTACAATGTGGATATGTTTCTTGGTTTGGCCAAGTTTTCCAAATGCGAGAGGCTAGAAATACCATCACGCCACAGGGGGTGTCACCCACCCCAAGTCAAATGAATTTCAACGCGTATGTTCTGTTGACTTTTGGTG